>CAUYSK010107246.1:0-64269 GCA_963575035.1 Avahi laniger | reverse complement strand
GCTAATTAACATATAGGTTGAGATGGATTTGCTTCCATTACAGCTTTCAGTTCATCATTATCCATCTTGGTCTAAGATTTCCAACATGGTTCATTTTCAACATAAAAATCACTAGAACAGAGCTTCTCAAACCATCAACATACTGTGCGTTGATTAGCCACATCCTTCCCAAACACTTTGTGGATATTTCGAGCTGTCTGTGCAGCTTCGTTTCTAAAATGGAACTCATATTTGACAATAACATGAATTTTTGACTTACCCATGATTTCACAAAAATTGCTCTAAAAAAATTTGAGAGATAATCACACGCTAAACTGTGATTTTGAAAGAATGAGGATATACCTTCACAATAAAAATAAAACAAGAAGTGACAAATTGAAATGTCAGAGATATCAACTGTCAAACTTAGGCTTATGAAAATCGGACATTTCAGACTTAATAACCTTAATCCTATGCTCTCTCAATGACTTAAGACACTTAAAGATAGAGTCTTTATTCCACTTTACTTAGCATAATCTCAGGCACAGATAAAAGGCTCAATAAATGTCTTTAGCAGAAATTAACCCATCAATGAATTTATCATCATTTAAATCCATCAAGCAAGGGGCCATTAGGAAGAGAGTACACATCTGTGTTTCTGGGGAGACGAGATATGCAAGGTCTGAGGGGAGCCCCGAGCACACTCTGTGGGATGTCATATGTGCCGTGATTCTGGGTCGTGCAAGGTTTAGGTGCTGGAAATCCTGGACCGACACACTTAGGGGAAAATCAAGAGACGCACAGATATCTTGGCCTTTTTCACACTTTTGTTTATAACTAAATAAATTTAATGATAAATGATCTTATCTAAAGGCAAATATAATTTTAAGAAGTCTTCAGAAAAGGGAATGGGCCCAATTTACGGAGCCAGGCAGTAGTCAAAGATACATATCATACAGGCTCATCTCCCATAATGCTAGGCAGCATTGCCCAGCGAGGAATCAAAGGCGTTGGGAATTACAAGGAAGGAACCACACATTGCAGTGAGGGAACATTAGTTTGGAGAGTAGAAACCTGATTTGGGTATCCTTTTACCACTATCCATCTGACCAAAGTTGGCTGAGATGAGCCTTATTGATTTTAACTGAAGAGAGACACCAATAATATCTGTCAGAGTTTGGTTAATATGAAATTAAAAAAAAATGCAAAGTGCTTTGTAAAGCATAATTTGTAAATCATAAATCTATTCAAATAGTAGAATTTGTTTGTCAATAATTAAGGGAAGACTCAGTCTCTGGAACAAAATTCTCTTGATTCTGTACATGGTGCTCTTTTGGCTATAATGCTGCATATGTCAGGAAGGAGAATGGGATGAGGCTGAGAATGGAAAACATGTTGCCCTCAACAGCAAGGCTGTGCTGAGAACCAGGAAATCCCTGAGGGCAGGGACTGGGTTTTATTGAACTCCGGCTTTTCAACATTGGGCATGATGCTGGACACATAACTATTTTAAAATAAATATGGAAAATAATGGAGGAAATGAATAGGTAAATTCTGCTGCACACAGGAGAGAATATGGGAGCAAAAAGATAAAGTCAAACAATGAAAAAAGAAAAGCTAGTGCTCTCTTGCTCGCTCTCTCTCCACACAACAGTCTTCATCATTTGCCATGTTCATGCAGTTTATGGAATGAAAGTGTTTGCTATCTCAGCCAGTGATTATAGGCCGTCCGCATCAAAGAGGATCTTGTTCCATGTAGCAAATCAATGGGCCTATTTCCTTGTTTCTCCATGAAATGATGTAAGCCAGGTGAAGTGGTACAAAGTCCCCTTCTCATCCACACCTCTTATCCCGGCTGTATTTTTTGGTGTCTCTACACATTCTCCACCTACTCCATTTCCATATATTGGCATTTAGTATCAGCATATGCAGCTACTCAGGGAACAGTCACTGATCAATGTCTGTGCTGAAATGAGATTAATCTAATGAGGTTGACAGAGAAAGAGCAAAGAATGTGCAGATATTAAAATAAAATAAGATGGGAAATAAGTTACCAGAATGAAGAGTCATGTGCATGAATGTTTAAAAGCTAGGTGTCTTTCTTCTCTAGCTCTAATAGAGGGCAGCAGATCACCCTGATAAAGAGAAAACCTCCACGAAAATGATTCTTACACAGTCCCCAGAGAAAGCTAATACCAGGCAAGAACATGGACTAGAGAAGAAAGAGTGGTTACCCTGCTGCCTCCTTCTTGAAGTGCTTTTTTTCCCCTTTACTCCCTGGGCCTCCCTCATCCTTTCTGTCTGACTCCTGTCCATTTTCCCTGCTCACTCTTTACATATGAGCAACCCATGTCCACCCCAGCCCCTGATGACAGGGGTATGCTGCTGGCTTCTTTCTCTCTTCTCTCACGTCTTACCCCTGGGTGATATTATTTGCTCTAATGTCCAAATATGTCTCCAGGGCCCAACTACTCTTCCTCCTGAGCTTCAGACTCACCCCCTTAGAGATGGAGTAGGGGGTTGGAGAAGGCAGCAGAACTTTAGCTGAGGAGTTCTAACATGAAATCGAAACCAAAGAGATCTAGAATAAGATGAAAAGGAGGAAACATGGAACAAGGACGCAGAGGGAAGTGGCTCCAAGTGAAGGCCACAGGTTAAGAGTGGACCAGGTCTTCCTCTTTCAGAAAATTGTCTCCAATGTCATGGGCATGAATCATGTCATTATTTATATTTCTTCCTGGCAGGTAATGAGCTTTGAGAAGTCGGAGAATTATTAGTCACTCCTAGTCCAAGTGTCCAGTATAATCACACAAGGATTGAGCCATAAGACATTTTTAAAATAGACATTTATTATCAAGAAAATACAAAATAAGTCATATAGATTTAAAAAAAAAGAGTCAATTTTTTTTAGGTACTCTGAGGGCACTTTGCATGAAAATTCTTTTTGTGGGAAACTTAGTGGTATTCTAGAAGAGGAGTAAGTCAGTCCTAGTTCCTGTCAGCAAATAACATCCTCACAATTCAAGGTGAACCCAGGACATTTTCTGCTCCATGATTCTGGTGCCAATCTGCATGGTACTGAACAGAAAAGCACTCCTAAATCCATGTGCCCTCCCTATGACATATTGAGAATTCTCTAAAATATTTCAGCCAGTTCATGTATCTTGAATACTATTAATTACATTGAGAGTCTATTTCTAGAGTCCATTATGTTATTTATAAATGCCTTAATTTCACCATTGACAACTCATTTCTAACGTTCATTATGCTAATTAGCAAAACATCTGGTGTTGACCAGAGTTAAAGATAACTGAAACCCCTCGTTGCCATCTGTGGAGAATGTATTTCTGATTAAGACAAACAACAGCTTATCCTGATTAGTTTAAACTATTACATACATGATATCACACTGTTCATCTTGAAGGATTCTAAAGAAAATTATAAATACCTTAAAACTCTTAATTTCATCCTCTCTCTTGGTCTTTGGAACTCTTATTCTGGGAATCTTTTTTTTCTTTGCAGTGGACTAAGCAGTCCTCACTTGAGGTTATCAGTTTAATCATTAAAGATTTAAAATACAGAGGTTCTAGACTTACTCCTTAGATTGGCAAATAACAATTTATCCCTTTTTAAGTGTAATGCTGTGTTTTCTCTTCCAGGAAAGTGGTGGAGAATAAAGATGCTAATGCCAGATAGTTTCTTACTTAATAATTCATCTTTTTGAATATAATTAACACTTACCCTTTTTTTTACTTTCCTTCTCATTGATAGGGTTGTAATTCTCAACTTTCATGAGAAAAGTGACTGTAAGCAGAGTAGAGGACAGATAGCCATTATAGTTGTGGTAAGAAAGAGGAAAGAATAACAAATCCAAAAGGGACAATTGGAGAAGTCTGCATTAAAAAAAAAAAAAAAAAAAGGGCTTCACAGGAAAGACATTAAGACATTGAAAATAGATGTTAATTAGGAAGATGCTGATGTGACTCCTGTGCACTGTGCACAGAATGCATGGTCGTGGACACTCAAACTGACCAGGTTTCAGAGGGGATGCATATCAGGAGTGCCTTGGTGCTTATGATAATGTTAGTGCTGGTGAAATGAGCATTTGATATGTTCCCCTAGAAAGTTTCTCTCCTTAGAAGTGGCCTGTTTAAAATTAAAGAAGGAATTATACAATTAGAATATCACCATTCTGAAACCCCTAATTAACTAATGGATGATTATCAATGGTTATTAGCATCACAGAAAGGAAGATAGTCAGATACGATGAGCCTCTTGTAAGAATTACACAAAATTACTTTTAAAGTAAAAATGAGAGGCTCATAGTAACTATCTGTCTTTCTTCCAGTGATGCTAATAACCATTGATAATCATCCACTAGTTAATTAGGGATTTCGGAATGGTGCTATTCAAACCACAATCTGATCAAGGCTTCATTTAGATCAATTCATCAGTTTATAGAAAATAACAAGGAACGGAAGAACATGGTAGATGATGCCACGGTGTTGCCATCAGTGTAATCCACACTGTGTTCATGTCTACACAGCAGGCATTCCAGTTTCCTCAGCAGAATAATAGTCAAAAGAGGAAATTTGTATAGAAGGAATTTCATACAAAGAAAATAAAAAAGCATACCAACTAGTTGTTATGTATATACCCTCCTGTATCCTCATTCAAGCAACCAAGCTTTTAAGTTTGGGCCATAGATGATATGAGACTACTAATTGAATTTTCAATGACAGAGTGAATTTTTAAAGATGAAAATGATATTGTTATGGTTATGTTTATGAGAATTCAGTGTTTCGAAGAATCATCCCTGCATCCCTGGTATAAATCTCACCCGATTTTGGTGAATTATCTTTTTGACGTGCTGTTGGATTCAGTTTACTGCTATTTCACTGAAGATTTTTGTGTCCACCTTCATCAGGGGCATTGGCCTATAGTTCCTTTTTTCAGTTGTGTTCTTGTCTGGTTTTGTATCAGGGTAATGCTGACCCCATAGAATGCGTTAGGAAAAATTCTTCCCCCTTCAATTTTTTAGAATAGTTTTAGAAAGATTGGTATTAGTTCTTCTTTGAATATTTGGTAGAATTGGGCTCTGAATCTATGTGGTCTTGGGCTTTTCTTTGTGGAGAGACTTTTTATTACTGATTCAATCTTGCTCTTTCTTATTGGTCTCCTCAGTTTTTTATTCCTGATTTGAGCTTGGTAGGCTATATGTTTCCAGGAACTTATCCATTTCCTCACGGTTTTCCAGTTTGTCAGCAGACAGTTCTTCATAATAGTTTCTGATAATCTTGTGTATTTCTGTGGTATTAGTTGTGATGTCTCCTTTTTCATTTTTGATTTTATTTATTTGGGTCTTCCCTCTTCTTGTCTTGGTTAGTGTAGCTAGCAGTTTATTATTATTATTTTTTATCTTCTAGAAGAACCAACTTTTTGTTTTGTTGATCCTTTGTATATTGTTTAGTCTCCATTTCATTAAGTTCTGCTCTGATCTTTATTATTTCCTTTTTTTATGCTAATTTTGGGTTTGAATTGTTCTTGTTTTTCTAGTTTCTTGAGGTGCATTGTTATATTGTTAGTTTGTAATCTTTCTACCTTTTTCATGTAGGCATTTATTGCTATAAATTTTCCCTCTTAATACTGCTTTTGCTATATCTCTCAGGTTTTGGTATTTTGTGTTTCCACATTCACTTGTTTCAGGGAATTTTTTAAGTTTCTATCTTAATTTCTTTGTTGACTTATAAACTAGCATAGCCACTAGGGGAAACAATATGGAGATTTCTCAAAAAAACTAAAAAAATAATTACCATTCTATCCAGCAGTCCCATCCCTGGGTATCTACCCAAAGGAAAAGAAATCAATATATCAAAATGATACCTTCACTCACATGTTTATTACAGCACTGTTCACAATAGTAAAGATACTAAATCAACCTGTCCATCAAGGGATGAATGTATAAAGAAATATGGCTTATATATGCAATGAAATATTATTTTACCATAAAAAAGAATGAAATCATGTCTTTTGTGGTAACATGGATGGAACTGAAGGCCATTATCTTAAGTGAAATTAACATGGATGGAACTGAAGGCCATTATCTTAAGTGAAATAAGCCAGGTACAGAAAGACAAATATCACATGTCCTCACTTGTATGTGGGAACTAAAAAATTTGAACACGTGAATGTAGAGAGTGGAAAATAGATAACAGAGAATGGGAAGGATGAGTAGGGGGAGGGGAGAAGATTAAGAGAAAGAGGCTAAAAAGAAAAAACACTCAGTGAGATAGAAGGAATAAATTCAATGTTTGATAGCAGAGCAGTATGACAATATGTTAAAAACGTACTCATGATGGACATCTTAAAAAATTGTCTCGATCACTATACATTATATACATGTAAAACCATTTTTCATGCACCTCAAAAATTTGCACAAGTAAAAAATAGTTCTTATGTCTTAAAAAATGTACTTAGATATTTACAAAATGAAATGTCATTAGGTTTGAGATTTGTATAAAATAATATGAAGGGAAGAAAGAAGCTGTGAGTAGTGGTAAAACAAGATTGGCCATCTTGTCATATCTTGTAATAATAATATTTGGACCTGGTTGTTAGGTACATTGTTTTTAGTATACTTATACCAACATTCTCTCTCTCTTATATACACATATATATGTCCATAATAAAATGGCATATAAATGTATCATTTATATGTGTTTTGTTTTATTTTATTTTATTTTTTTATTTCACACAAATATAAAAGCCTTTTCTATGTCTCTGATGGTTCCTCCTCTTTCCAGTCAGGCTCTAGACAGGACTGATTAATAGTTTTATGTAAATCAAAAATAACTTATGTAATGTATATTTATACTATTACGTGAAAAAGTCCATAATTCTATTAGAATGAGACTAAGATAGTCTACGGCCATACCACCCTGAATGCGCCCAATCTCATCTGATCTCGGAAGCTAAGCGGGGTCCGGCTTGGTTAGTACTTGGATGGGAGAATGAGGCTAAAATAGGGGGGCACTGATGTTTAAAAAGTAAGCTAACAAAATAAATGTTAATATGCAGAGAATTTATTAATAATTAATAATATAAATGTTTTATAGGTGTAGCATGTGAATAACTAGAACTTGAAAAATACAGCTCATCCCCCCATAGAGAATTAGCCAGTAAACTTCTGGCAAATCTGTGTCTCAAGACCTGCCCATATCACTGGCCCTTGAGAGACCTCAGAAAGGACTTCCTTGAGCAGCTGCTCCTCTCTCTCTGTCTCTTTCTCTCTCGTTTTCCTTTCAAAATTCTCTATTGATTTTCCTCATTGCTATAATAAAAATCTGTACCTGTGTTTTTTAATGATTTACTTGTCTCTCTTCTTTCTCCAGAACAATGTAAGGTACCTTGTACTGCTCTGCAACACAATCTCTTAAGTATCATCCGTCACAAGCATATAAAGGGCGCAAACAATTTTCGTTGAATAAATATTGAGTGCGTGACTGGACTGAGGTAAGAACATGCAAAAAATGAGAGACAATTTTAATGTGCACACGCATTTGGGTGCTATCATGCTTCAAACCGTCGCAATATCTTTCCGTCTGCCTAAAATCCCCTTCTTGACATTTCGGCATCTGGCTACTACCTGTACATCTTCCAAAACACAGCTCAAGTGGTGTCTCTTTCAGGAAGCTTCCCTGACTCACAGCGTCTCATTGAAGTGCCCAAATTCCACGTGCTTTCCTTTATATGTAACTTTTTATATTGTACCGTAATGAGAAGTGTGCTAGTCTATTTTCCCCAGTAGACTGTAAGCTTCTTGCAAGTCATCATGTATTCCTAGCACCCACTTAGAGAGAAACACACATCCCAAGTGTTCCTAGGCAGACCAGAGAAACATGTCATGGATTGTTTCCCGGGATCACTGGAGTCCTCTAAATTCATATACTGCTGTGTATCTGTCCAATACCCATGCTTCCCTTTTTCCTTTGTAACAGATCCCTATGTTAAGAGGAAAACTCTGGGCTAACCTATAATTTTACATTTCCCAAACTCTCTTGAAGATAAGGTGGCCAGTGATGGATAAAAAGAAGCCATCAAGAAAGGATTTCTATTAAACTCTTTCAGGGAGAGGAGTGATTCAATTGGAAAGCAGAAACCATTTTGCGCTACTCTTTTTTTCCTTTTTCTTGTTATCTGGAATGTGGACAGCAGCCATCCTGTATTAGGCAGCCACCTTCCAAGGATGGAAAATGGTAAATATAGAGGGATCCTGGATCCCTGACAATAGAATCACCACGTCAGTTCTCAATCATCTGACCCTGGACTTTTCTTCTCCATGAGAAAAAAATTTAAACATTTTTCCTGTTTAAGCTATTATATTTTGGGTTCTATTACAAAGAGCCAGAGTAAATCCTAATTCATGTAACACATAATGCTCAGGAAGTGTTACCTAGTGCATGTTTGTTCAGCAAATCCCTTTATAATAACTGTTCACTGAGATGCTTACAAAGAAGGCCATTTGGGGGATATGTCCTAGCTTGGTGCAGAGAAGTCAATATTTGCAGTCATTCTAAAAACTGTATTTTAGCTATAAAATGGAAAGAGAAGTGAGAATCTCAGGTTCTGTGGGATTACAAAAGTAGAGGGCAATTTTGCCTGCTCAAAGGAGTAGGAGTCAGAGAATACCAGAGCAGGCGAGGGTTGAGCTGTGAAGACTGGCAGGAAGCTCCCAGGAGGGTAAAAAGAAGACATTTCTGGGAGCAGAAATAGTCTAGCCCTAGTTGAGAGGTATGAAATTGATTGATACTCTCAACTGGACTACAGGGAATTTTTTTTTCAGTGATAAAAACAAAGAGGAACTTTCAGATGACGGGTTAGTGAACATAGTGGTGAGAACTGGGTAGGCAAGAGGAAGATTAAGTGAATCAGAGATATCCAAGAAGGCCTTCTGAGAGGGGCACTTGAAAACTCGCCTCTATTTTTATTTAGATGCATTCTTATGGGAAATGCCAAAAAGAAAATAAAAGTGGAGCTCCTCTGCTTAAAGTAGCAGTAGAGGTCTCAACTGTGCTTTCTTGCGCTACCAATTAATTCTTTACTCCTGCCATGGGGATCACTGAGGATGCTCATGGGGTCCTCTAGCTCAGGAGAACACACTTTTTTGTGTGTTTTGTCAGTTTTCCTGCCAAGAGAGTAAAGTTTGTGGAAAACAAGAAGACGAGCTATCTCACTGCCCTAAAGTCCTCCCATCCTGGCAATTGCCTTTCCGACAAGGACAGAGACCACTATTGAAAATAATCAGCTCTGCTAACAATGTCTGAGCACTTACTGTATGCTCCATCCTGAGCTAAACCTTTACATGTGTTATTTCATTTAATCCTTACCGCAGCCTTATAAGAAGTGCTTTGTTAATATTTCCAACGGAGAGACAAGAACACAGGCTAGAAAGGAAAAGTAACTTGCTAGAGTTTATGCAGCTTGAAAGGACAGAGCTGGGACTCTGCCGATTTCATTGTCTATGAAATGTGCAGGGCTGGGGTCAAGGAGACACGCATTTTTTTAATGCTCTGTCCATCAGAAACAAGACTTCACCTCTTACTCCTCACAGTCCCTCACCTCCCTCAGCCTCCGATAAATTACAGTACTTCAAAAAGGTGCCAAGGTGACATGTTCTAAGGGTTCTAGGGGAGACAGCTGGAAATTTAGACAAAGACAAATCCGTGTGTGCTGTGTGACTTTGAGGACTGTATACAAGCTCTCTGAACTTCAGTTCTTCATCTCTGATTCCGGACAATACTCCCCCTACTTGAGATCTTTGGGATCATTAAGTGGGTGCCTCCTTCTAAATAACCAGCTCACTGCAGTCCACGTCCACAGGTGACAGCCCCAAGCCCTATCTCCCAGCCCATGTGTCTGTCCTCCAGGTAAGCCCATCAGGATGCACTCAGCAAGCCGCTCACTGGGAGGCTGCCACCTGAAATCAAATAATAAGCTAACATGTCGCTGCCTCCTTCACCACCTGTGCTTCACAGAAATCACATTCCGTTCAATTAAAGTGAGTGGAAGCTGAAGGAGAGTCACGTGGCTCTGTCATTTGCCTGATTGAGAAGAAGAAAAAGGAGGGGTGGGGTGAAATATGCATTCTGGCATCCTGGCCTGCCCATGACATGATGTGTAGACGTAAACAGGATGCCATTTTAGACAGAGAACATTTGTGGCTCCCTGGCAGCCTTGAGGTTTCAGTCTAAGCCCCTGCAAGGCATCGCCCTGATCATGGGATTTTGGAAACCAAGGTAATGAAAGCAGCTACCCACATGGGACACTACTGGGGCCACAGGAGTCAGAGGTAGGGGGTTAGATGATGAGTTCTCTCTTACACAGACATATTCTTTTATAATATTCATTCAGCATCCAGGGAAGTCCATGTTAATTATCTTGTCTGACTCTTTTTTATTCACAGCAAACAGGATTAAGTCTTTTCGTGGTGCGGGGAGCAGAGCTCGCCTCTGCAGACATAAGCTGCACTCCAGACCCTCCAGCATTTACTCATTGGGCAGTCTTAAGACAATTGCCACACTTCTCTGAATCAATCTGCTGTCCTCATAAAACAGGTATGACAGCAGGGTATGACCATGGGGTAGGGTGAATGTCAAATCGTATAATGCACTTGCAAAATTTGGAACCCATGTGAACATGTCTGCTCTTCTTTTCTCTTTTAAAGTATGGGACTTGAAGTAATAAAGGCTTTTTACTGGTTGGTCATTGCTGCTATAATAAATTATCACTAACTTAGTGGCTTAAAACAACAAAAACATATTATCTTCAGTTCTGGAAGCTAAAAAGGCTAAAATCACAGTGTTTGCAGGGCCGTATTCCTTCTGGAGGTGCCAGGGGAGAGTATTTTATCTTGCCGTTCCCAGCTTCTAGAAGCCACCTGCATTGTGGCCACATTAGCTTGTGACCATATTCCTTTGTCTTCAAAACCAGCAACATCAGGTCAAGTCTTTTTCACACTGCCATCTCTCTGGGTCTTTCTCTTCTGCTTCCCTCTTCCACATATAAGGACACTTCTGATTACATTTGGCCACCTAGACAATCTCAAAGTAAGCTGATTGGCAACTTTAATCTTCTACAATCTTAATTCCTCTTTGCCATGTATACTAAAATAGTCACAGGTCTGTGAACGAGGATGTAGACATATTTGGAGGGGCTACTATTCTGCCTACATAAGGGGTTACCAAGCTAGAGTATATACAAGAAGTTATAAACAAGAAGAAACCCTGCTCTCCTTATTAAAAAATTCATTCTCAGTTGTGATTTAAATCCTGGCTTTGAATCCTTGTTAACCATTTCCTAACCATGTGATCTTGAACCTCAGTTTCCTCATCTGCTAAATAACAGTAATAACAATAGTGCCTACTTTCTAATGTTGTTGTTGGGTTTAAATAAGTTAACACATAAAACGTGTTGAATATCATTCTTGGCCCATAATAAATGGTCAGAAATTAGTGGTCACCATTATGGTTACATAATGGTGCATTATATACTGCATTATATACTGCATTTGTTGATTGAATAAGTGAATTAAGAAATGAATGTAGAGAAAAGCCTTAGGAGTGTTGCCTTAGACAGACTTTGGATGTCATGTAATCAAAATGGAAATCACATTCTCTAGGGAGACAAGAAATAGAGTCTCTTTAGACAGGAATAGAAAAGGCTTCTCAGAGAAGAGACAATAGATGGTACATGCAAACCAAATATCCACTCTGCTAAGGAAATTGTGCACATTATCTCAAGGATTCTTATAATATCCAGTTAATAAGAAACCTAAAGTCCAAAAACTTCAGAAATTTATACGCAATCACACATCTTGTCCACAGCAAATTCAATCTTTCAATCCAGTTTTGTCAGAAGCTAAAGTCCATGCAATCCAATAATTCCTCCTTATTGAGAGATTGAACATGGTCACTGCAATGGTTACTATTATGTCTTGACTTGCCTAGGATATGGTGCCCAGTTTTTTGGCCAAACACATGTCTCAATATTGCTGTGAAGGTGTGTTTTAGATGTGATTAATATTTAAGTCAATAGACTGAGTAAGGAAGGTTACTCCCTCATAATGTGTGTAAACCTTACCCAATCAGTTGACAACCTTAAAAGAAAAGACTGAAGTTTCCTGAAGAAGAAAGGATTCTGTAATTCTCCTCAAGACTATGACATAGAAAACTTGCTTGAGTTTCCAGCCTGCTGTCCTGTAGAATTCAAACTCCAGGATGCAACATCAGCTCCCACCAGAATTCCCAATCTGCCAAGCTCCTACTATTGTTTGAGTCAATTCTGTAAAAATCTCTTTCTTCTCTCTTTCTCTGTTCTATTTCTTTGGAGAACCTTGACTAGTACAGTCATTATATCCCATGTTCAAACATATCAATACAGATCCACGTAATTTAGATCAGCTTTAACAAGCAAAAGAAAACCACATGGAGTTAACATTGCTTTGTGAAAGGTGAACCGTATTTTAGTAGTCAGTATACTGCATGCTAATCCTGCCTTGCAGATAATTCCCCATGCCCTTAGACAAGTTACCAAGTCATCCAATCCAGGAAGCAGCAGTTCCCATGTAATCCCTGTACTCTAGCTATAGCAAATAATTGACCTGACTCTTGAGAGACACTGTGTTTACTCTAGCAAGAAGTCATGCACAAATTCAGGAGACTTTTGAGTGTATAGTTACCCTTGATGAAACCTTTAGAAATTTCCGAATCCTGGGAAACAAAAGGTCCATGGACTCACTAAAAAGCTTAATTCTATTTCTAAGAGAACATTAGTGATCATCATTGTTACCATCCTTTTTTTACATACGAGTAATGATGACCCAGAGAGCAGGTGACCAAACCAAGATCACTTGAGGAATTTGCAGCAAACAGAGCAGATTCCCCCTCTGTGCATTTTCAGTGCATGCTCTTTAGGAGTTCAGCCTGTGATAAACGATATCACTTCTCCTATTTGCCAAAGGTAGCAACATTTTATGTCAGGGCTACTCTCATCTTTGAGACTGGAAGTTTTCCAAAAAATGTGATCAGGAGGCCTTTTTAACAGGAGCAGATCATTCACATGAAATGTCAGGCACTGATTTGTCTCTACATAGAACTTCAAGCAGTGCCTTCCAAATGTCAGAAGCTCAGGGAAAGACAATATCCAGCTGCACAATTTCAAGACACACCTCCTCGAATAGTAATTGTTTCAAAGTGTCTCTTAATAAAAATGAGAGGTAAAGCTTATTTTCTTTATTTGTCTTTATTTTTAATTCTTCTTTGCCAGAGATCCTTGCCTGCTTGATCAAATCCTGGCTCCTTTAAAGGCTGATTTTGCCATGCCCCATAGAACCAGGCCACCCGCCATGGTAAGTTGCTGCTGTCCTACTGAATCCAATAATATTTTGAATACTATTAAGCATCTTAGGAACTGGTTCGTTGTCTTAGGAATACTGTTCCAGGAAACTCTTAACTTTTGTACTTGATAACAAGATGCAGTTTTCCTAAGAGAGGCTTACAAGAGTCTAAGCTACAGATATGTGGTTTAGAAGTGGAGAAAGTGGGATATGTGATGTTAGATGTAGGTATCAGCTTTCCACTTCATTTGTGCACTGTGTAGTCTTGAGCAAATGATTTTTTATTTTTCTGAGCCAGCCATGAAAAGGGGTTACCTCTATCTCCAAGAGTTTGTGCACATACATGAAATACCTAAAACATGTTTAGCACACATTAAGTACTTCCTTGCTATGAAACTAACAGTTCTGCCTATTCTATTTCAAAGTCCCTGTTAGGGAGAGAACAAGGCCCTGAGGCAAGTTCTAGCTGCCTAGATTAGGTTGTCTGAACCTCATTGCCTTGCCTCATGGAGGATGCATTTTAACCATTAAGACTCACACAATGGTAAGATTGGTATAATTATAACATTTGAAAGTCATCACTTATAATTATTATATTAAGATTCTTCCTGGAAATTTTGGTCTCAGGATATGGGAAAAATACCAATTGAAATCTGGAAATGCATAAAAGTTACTTCCAGTCTTTTTCAGTAGATGGTCCTAGGATTGTGTGGAGTTGCACTGTGTAACATACACTCTTCTCTTCTTTTATTAATTTATTGAACTCTTTCTTTGAGTGAGTAACTGTTCAAGGTACTAAGGATACAGCAGAGAGAAAGGTAATGCATCCATCCCCATGGGGTTGCATTATAACAGGGTAGGGGTGCAAAATGAAAATACAGTACAAACAAAATAAAAAAGCAAATATATGATAATAGTGAAAAGTGCCAAGGAAAAATGAACAGAAAGTGATGAGATGGAGAGATGGAAGGGAGGGGTGGCATTGGATTAGGCCATCAGGGAGAGTCTCTTTAGAGATGCAACAGCTGGGCTGAGCCATAAGCTAGGGGTGCAAAGGCTGCCAGATACCCCAGAGAGGAGGCACTGGATGGCCCCTCAGGCAGAACAACATGATGAGAATGGGATGGGGGGAGGGGGAAGAGCAGATGTACATATCAAGCTCTGCATTTGAAACCAGAAACTCTTAGAGCTTCAATGTCTCTCCCCTGAGAGCACCTTCAAATGAAAAATCAAATCCAGCATCCTTGTCCCCCAACACTCTGCCCTTTCCATGTCTCTACATGGATACACACAAGTTATCATTTTAAGCCTGATGATTGAAAGCACTAACATTGCTTCTTTGTACAGTACAAAACCTTGAGAATGATTCCTAGACACAATTAGTGCAATTCAAGAGAGGAATCTCTCCCAGAGTTATTTAGTAGAGACATGTAACAGCTTGCAAAGTAGATTCACATGTACCCTCTCTGTCTAGCTGACCTTCTACCTACACTACCTCTTAATAACAGTAAAGAATTGAGGCATTTCCTCCATCCATTTGAGAAAGGACTCCCTGGGAGAACCAAACTCTTTGTCATACAATGGAAGGTTGAAATCCTTGTTTTAGACTTTGAAACATATAGCACAATATCCTTTTCTGAGTTAACCTCTGGACATGGTTCCCGGGAACTCTCACAGTGGAATATGGACAAGACTCCAAAACACAAGCATCGGCATGTGCTGGTGGCATCAGAGGGAAGAGTACATTCCAGTACTTACCTGTGTTTCCAGGGAGTCTAAGAAAAGAGGCTGTACTTGTCTCCTAGGGCTGTTGTAACAAACTAGCACAAACTGGGTGGCCTTAAATAATATAAAAGTATTCTAACACAGTTCTGGAAGTCAGAAGTCTGATATCAAAATGTTGACTTGGCCACTCCCTCTGAAGGATCTAGGAAGAATTCTTCCTTACCTCTTTCAACTTCTGGTAGCCCCAGGTTTCCTTGGTTTATGGCAGGGTAACACCAGTCTGCTTCCTTCTTCTCATGACTTTCTCCCCTGAGTATCTGCGCGTCCTTTTCTGTCTCTTATCGGGACATCCATCATTAGATTTAGGACCTATCCTAATCCAGGATGATTTTTTTCTTCAGACCCTTACCTTACTTACCTCCACACATCTGCAAAGACCCTATTCTCAAATAAGGACATAACTGAGGCTCCAGGTGGACATGGATTGAACTCACTACAGTGAACTTCTCCGAATTACAGGTAGAGTCCTAAAAATGTCCTTTACTGATTAAGATTAAGAGGCAAAAAAAGAAGTCGTAAGAACCCAAATAAGAACTGCAAGGTGGAGACCTAATGATTTCCCATTGAAACTCTCACAAAGTCGTCCTTGTTTGATGAGAGAAATGAGCAGGAGCACTGCCGTGGTGAAGAAGGTCTCTCTGATGAGGCTTTCCAGGCATTTAAAACATTTTTCTGTTAAAGCTTTGGCTAACTTGTTCAAAACACACTCATAATAAGCAAATATTATCATTTCTTGGGTCTTCATAAAGTCAAAAAGCAAAATGCCAAAAAGCTGCTGCCATGGACCTACCTGTTCTTGACAGCTCTGCGTTTGCTTTGACCAAATCACTTCCACTTGTCAGAGGCCACTGCTTGACTGTGCTCCGTCTACAGGATGATACCGGTAAAGCCAATGTTCTATCTGATGCTACAATCCTTCAAGGAAATGCTTCAATAACTTGATCCTACTTATTTAATATTTCCATTGAGAGAAAGCTCTGCTCTTGTCTGTAGCTGATCTGAGCACAGCAGTTTTGACACCCATCGAGTAGAAAGTATGCTCACCTTTAATTTTTCAGTCAGAACTTTGAAAGCTGAACAAATTAAGATGTCTGTGTGCTGCTACTCTTTCTGCTGTTAATAGTTGGTCCTCTTCAATTAGGGCATGAACAAGATGATTTCTTTTTTCCTTTCAAATTGATGTGGAGGTCTGAAGCTGCAGGTTTCATTTTTAACATCTTTTCATTCCTTCTTAAAACGAGTTATCCATTTGTGAACTGCTGATTTCTTTCGGGATTTTTCCCATAAACTTTTCTTAAAGCATCAGTGATTTCATGATTCTTCCATCCAAGCTTCACCATAAATTTGATGTTTGTTGTTGCTTCTATTTTAGCAGTATTCATGTTTTCTGATAGGGGCTCTTTTCCAACTAATATGTTATGCTTCTTAGTGTCTCAAACTAAACACCGTTCATACAGGTTATGATAAGTTAGCATGAATTTATTTTGGTGTAAAAATTTATTAAATATCCATGCATAATTACTTCATAATACACATTTTCCGTGAATTTTTGAAGTTCTCATCCTTTTATACACAATTGGGTAGAACTACTTACGTGGCCAAGCCCACTGGAAATGGGATACATAATCCTTTAAAGGGAGTGAGTGTTTGAATAGAAAAATATAATTCATCACAAGTGATCAAATGAACAGAACTTAGAAGTTCTTTTTTTTTTTATTTTTGGAGGATCTAGGAGGAGTGAAGTGGGAAGGGCTTGAGGGAGAATGACTGGACAGATGGAGTAGTCTAGGATGATTCCTATGGCCCTTAACTGGACCTGTTTGACAGAGAGGTGCACTATTTACCAAAATGCTAAATGTAAGAGTCACCTGTATTCAGAGTATATGCCAGAGCAGATTGGACTAGAGGGTTAAGGAGTTCTCTCTTGCATGTATTGACTGCAATTTCCCGGGGAGTTCTTCAGTAGGAATTTGTCCTTTGGGATCTCAGGCTCATATGTGTTTAAATCTATTGACAAAGGTTTGTTTTAAATCAAATATAGTAACTTCTTGATGTTTATTTACAATTCAATTTCATTTAATTTCCATATTCTTAAAAGTGTTAAAATCTGGTTGTAAGTGGCCTTAGTCTTTCTTAACATAAAGTGTAGATGAACTTATGTTGGTTTCAGTTTTTTTAAGTTAAAATTTATGTAAAATGAATGCATTCTACTAAGTGAGGTATCCCAAGAATGGACAGACAAGCACCACATGTACTCATCATCAATTGGTATTAACTGATCAACACATAAGTGCACATATAAGAATAACATCTCTTGGACGTTGGGTGGGGGGAGGAGGGAGGAGGGAGGAGGGAGGAGAGGAGGGGTATATGCATGCACAAAGAGTGCAATGTGCACCACCCAAATGATGGACATATTTGAAATTCGGACTTAGGGAGGGAGGTGGAGGCAAGGGCAACATGTGTAACAGAAACATCTGTACCCCCATAATATGCTGAAATAAATTTAAAAAATTAAAAAAAAAAAAAAGAGTTACTTTTGTAGGAAAAAAATGAAATTGACCTCTACTCAGTCTATAAACTCATGCAGAGATAGATGTGAATGTAAAATTCAAAACTATAACATTTTTAAGAGGAAAAAAAAAAAACTGGTGAAAATTTTCATGAACTCAGTGTAAAAAAAAAAATTTCTTAAAAACCAGACAAAAAAGCAAAAGCCACAAAGGAAGACATTAGTCAAAGTGACTACATTAAAATCAAAAATCACTTACTTATCAGAAAACACATTTTTTAAAAAAGAATCTGGAAATTATAGCATAGAACTGGCCAAATATTAGTGTCCAGAATATAAAAATAAATGCAAGTCAATATTTTGACAATAGAATCAGGGCAAAAGACCTATGTGGGCATTTCAATGAGAAAACACAAAGCTCACAAATAGGAACAAAGATGCCAAATCTATTAACAAAATGCTCATTTAAATCACAAAGAAAAAGCATTTCCCACTAACTAGAGAAAAGATAAATCTAGCCATATCAAGTGATGAGGATGATGTAGGGTGACTCAAGCTCCCGTTATACAATATTAGAGTGTAATTTGATACAACTTTGAAAAATAATTCAGCATCATTTGGTAAAGCTGATAACCTGCGTATGTCATGACTACAGAGAATTTCTGGCACATGGACACCAGAAGACACGTAGGCCAAGATTCATACTAGTAATGTTTGCATTATCAAAAACTTAGAAAACAAATGTTCCTCCTCTATAAAATAAATTGTGATATATACAGCGGGGATTATGAATGAACTATAGCCATACCAGATCTACATGAAATCACTTCCTCAAATATACTGTACAAAACAAGTGCTGTCAAAATGTACGCAAAACAAATTAAAATCATATAAACATTACCAATATATTCTTTAGGGAAACATGTTACGACTAAAAAGAAAAGGAAAAGAATGATAAAAACAAAGTTCAGGTAATATTTATCTATCTGGGGAAATTAAATAAGATTGCGGACAAGACAGAGTTTCCAAGTTACTGGTAATGTTCTATTTATTATATCAGGTGGTGGACATGGAAATGTCCAAAGTTCTCCACATGTGTTCAGTATTTAAAATTTTCTGAAATGTGTATTTATGGTCTCCCATTCTGATTACTGAAAACTAGCTTCTCAAGAACAGAAACCGTCCATATTTGAGATTGTATCAGGGTAAAGTTTGGTAAGTTCCTAGAATTGGTAAGTTCTTGTCTATGGAAGTCAAATGATGAGTTGGAAAAGTAGCACAATGTGAAGAGCAATGAAAGCACAAGGTGAAAACCAGTTTCAGGGGTCTTACTAAACAAAAAGCCCAGAAAAAGAGACCACAAGAGAAAATAACTTATTTGACCTTTCTTTTCCATCACTCACCTAGCCATCTGATATAAACAGACATAGAAGGCAGACGCTAATGTCAACAGGCATGTGCTCCATAGCTGTTTCCATGGTAAGAGACCTCTGTTCAGAAACAGATTTGTAATGAATCCTTAATTTTATAATGTTCTCCAAAATTCAAAATATTGTTGTTGAAACCACAAGGGGGTTCCGGCCTAAGTCCAGTTGCTCATCACACAAAAATCCAATTACTGAGACAATGAAAATTGCCAAGGAAGAAAGGCATTTTTTTTAATACTGCAGACATCTTGTTAGGAGAATGGGAGAAGCTGCCTCAAATCCATCTCTCCAACTAATGGAGAGCATGGGCTTTTAAAAGAGGGGCCACGTGCCTTGGGGCAGGTCCTGGGGTAACTAAGGAGGGGCTATGTGCATTGGGGCAGGTTGTAGGGGATGGTGAATGTTGGCATTAGGATGTCTGCCCAGGGGCCTTCGGCTCCTTTGTCTTGCAGAAAATCCATCATTTCTGGGAAACAACTCAAAAGGTCAAGTGGTTGGTTAAGGGAGAAGATTATAAAAAACATATAGGAGTTATTGAAATTTGTTCATGAGGCCAGTTACAGTATCAAAATTATGACACAAGTAAGGACAAAGCCGGTTAGTTGCCTCCAAGATACAGCTATCTGGAAAGTTTATTATATGAAGCATCATCCCCAAGTTATCAAATACAACTGTCTTCTTAGGTATTAGCCTAATTAGCCCTAAATGGAAGCTTAACAGCAGCACCACAGCTATTACTTGCTTCTCAGGCTAGTCTATGACAGTATTTCCACATATCAATGCATGGAAACCATTATAGATGCAAATCATAAAATATGGAATAATGAACCCCATAGTGCTTGCTTTACTGAATAATACAGCCATATAGCGAGTCCTAACATGTATTCCTCCTCAGGCATCTGCATTCTACCTAATTATGACAATGTACACCAGAAATCCTCTAACTATATAATTACAAATTTAGTTAGCTGAATTGTCTTTATTGAAAGACTACTTAATAAGTGTTTACAGAACAGCATCTTCAAAGCTAGTCATTGGCAATTATGAGATTTTTGAATATTTCACATTTTTATAATAGAATACTTCCAATCTCCTTTTTTGACCATTGAATGAAAAATAGATGATTTATCCAATATAGAAATAGATGGTTTAGAAAAAACTGTTCAAATCACTGCATTACTGTACAAAGAACCACTAAAAGGGGATATGAAGCAAAAAGAAACAGGGAGGCCTCTATTTTATGCTAACCTTTAGTTCCTAAAATTAAAGTAGTACCATTTATCTTAATTCTAATATGATCAGGAATATTTCACTTGGATATTAATAAGCTTTGTTTCTTTTTGATCCCTAGATATACTCATCTGTCCTTGATCCACCCCTTCCCCAACTTAATTTGAAAGTAATTCACAAGACAGAAACACAGGGTAGCCTAAAATAATTAAAGCAAAAGCTTTTCATATAGTATCTTCTCCAGCATGAAAATAGATCAAGTTTCACCTCAGGAAGTCTAGGAAACAGTTCAGTACTTTCCCTGGGCAATTTAAACTTTGTCAAAATAAGCCTAAAATTTTTTACTAAATAGTCAGAACTCAATACTTTTTCACAAATAAATCCTAGATCCAAGGAAGCAGTTTTAAGTCAGTACCAGTGTCTCTTCAGTAGATAATGATATGGGATCTGATGAGCCAGGAAAGATTATCTCACCCCCACACAGGAGTAAACTCTGACCTTCAGTGCACTAATCATAATCAACAAGTGATTATTAGCCATGGTTGATTCTACTTAATGTTAAATTCCCAAATGCAGAGTCAAAAATCTGCCAAGTGATTTTCCTTCTCCATTTTAAAATATATGCCGAGAACACACGCATAAAATTACAAAACTAGGTAGTAGAAAAGTATATTCTTTCTGATATATACATTAACTTTAATAGAATTTCCAAAGTGCTATTAATCATTGCTAAGTAGTCATGTTGCAGAACACAGAGATTACATAGATATATACAACATCAAGTCAAAGTTTCTAATTATATAAATTTAATAAAAGTGACTCAAATGTTTTCTGAGATATTTTCTAATTAAAAATTCATTTAAAATATTTAATAAAAAATGTATTTCTTCCTACTCAAGCAATTATGTCTATATTAACTCTTGGTTTTAAATATTCCTTCTGTAACATTCTACCACTACTACTAAAGTTCTTTCTGTACCTGTTCAAGAAAGAAACAATATCCAGAGCCATTTTTAAAATGACATTATATCCAATTGCTCATTAAATTATGAAGATAATTATCTTATTAAGAAAAAAATTATGATAAATCCATATGCATAGTATTACAATCAATTATGGTCTCTCTTATTCTGTAAGTTTATTATCTTGCTCCATTAGTGGTTCTTAATCCAGGGAGTAGGGGGGAACAGGGATGCACTAATCATACTGCAGTAAAGAATTATCTTACACAAAATGTTAATTATGCCAAGGCTGAGAAATTCTGTGCCATATCAGAATTCAAATATTTAAAAAACTAAGGTTTAGAGTTTGCTCCCAGATCCAAAAATCCCTGTGCTTTAAATATTGAAAAAGCAACACAGTACAGGAGATAAGTATGAAGAAGCTTGTTTTATGAGATAAGCAATAAGATGTACCACAGACAAGTGCTCAAAAAGTCCCAGGTATCTTAAGAAGGATGGATTGAAACAAGCCCAGATTATGAAGATTAAAATGAATACCTAACTCTTCAATGCCTAGACATCAACAAACATCCATAAGCATCAAAGATACCCAGGAAGAAATGACCTCATAAAATGAATTAAAGGTACCAACCAGTGACCAATTCTGGAGTGATGGAGATATGTGACCTTTCAGACAAAGAATTCAAAATAGCTGTTCTGAATAAGCTATGAACTTCAAGACAGAGAAGGAATTCAGGAGCCTATCAGAGAAATTTAACAAAGAGATTGAAATAAAGAAAAAAAAATCAAGGAGAAATTTTCAAGCTTAAGAATTCGACCGACAAACTGAGAAATGCATCAGAGTCTCTCGACAGCAGAATTGACAAAGCAGAAGAAAGAATTAGTGAGCTTGAAGACAGGCTATTTGAAAATACATAGTCCCAACAGAAAAAAGAAAAAATAATAATGAAGCATGACTGCAATATCTAGAAAATAGCCTCAAAAGGGCAAATCTAAGAGTTATTGGCCTTAAAGAGAAGGTAAAGAGAGAGATTGGGGTAGAAAGTTTATTCGAAGAAATAACACAACTTTTCAAACCTACAGAAAGATATCAACATTCAGATACAAGAAGGTCACAGAACACCAAACAGATTTAACCCAAATAAGACTACCTCAAGGCACTTAATAATCAACCTCCCAAAGTTACAGATAAAGAAAAGATCCTAAGGAAAGCAAGAAAAAAGAAAAAGTCAGCAAACAAAGGATCTCCAATATGGCTGGCCACATACTTCTGAGTGCAAACCTTACAGGCCAGGAGAGAGTGGCATGACACATTCTAAGTGCTGAAGGGAAAAAAAAAGCTTAACCATAGAATATTATGTCCTGCAAAAATATCCTTCAAACATGAAGGACAAATAAAGACTTTCCCAGACAAACAAAAGCTGATGGATTTCGTCAACACCAGACCCATCCTACAAGAAGTGCTAAAAGAAGTTCTTCAATCTGAAGGAAAAGGATGTTGACGAACAACAAGAAATCATCTGAAGGTATACAACTCACTAGTAACAGTAAGTACACAAATGCAGAATATTCCATTGCTATAATTGTGATGTATAAATCACTTATATCTTGAGTAGAAAGACTAAAAGACAAATCTACCAAAATAACTACAACAATTTTGAGAGATAGAATAAAAAGATATGGATAGAAACAAAAAGTTAAAAAGTGGGGGAAGGGGGATGGAGTTAAAGTGTAGAATTTTTGTTAGATTTCTCTTTGCTTCTTTGTAAGCAGAGTTATCATGTTTAAAATAATTGGTTATAAAATTTTTGGAAGCCTCATGATAACCTCAAATCAAAAAAACCTACAACAGATACACTAAAAATAAACAGCAAGAAACTGAAACACACTGCCAGAGTAATCACTTTCAACAAAGGAAGACAGGAAGAGAGGGAGAGAGAGAGGGAGGGAAGACCACAAAACAACCAGAAATCAAATAACAACATGGCAGTAGTAAGTCCTTTCCTATCAACAACAACGTTGAATGTGAATTAACTAAACTCTCCAATCACGAAACAGAGTGGCTGAATGGATTTAAAAAAAAAAAAGCCATGAATGAACTAAACTCTCCGATCAAAAGACAGAGTGGCTGAATGGATTAAAAAAAAAAGTCAACTAAATGTTGTCTGCAAGAAATACACTTCACCTGGAAACAAAAGGATGGAAAAAGACATTTCATGCAAATGGAAACCAAAAAAAGAGCAGGAGTAGTTAAACTTCTATCAGATAAAGACAAAAACGGTTAAAAGAGACAAAGAAGGCCATTATATAACGATAAAGGGGTCAATTCAGCAAGAGGATATAACAAAAATTCTAAATATATATTCACCCAACAGTAGAGCACCCAGATATATAAAGCAAATATTATCAGAGCAAAGGAGAGACTGACTCCAACACAACAATCACTGGAGACCTCAACACTCCACTTTCAGCATTGGACAGATCATCCAGACAGAAAACCAACAAAGAAACACTGGACTTAATCTGCACTACAGACCAAATGGACCTAATAGATATTTACAAAACATCTAAGCCAACAACTGCAGAATACACTTTCTTCTCCTCAGTTCATGGATGATTTCCAAAATAGACCGTATGTTAGGCCACAAAACAAATCTTAAATTCAAAGAATCTGAGATCATGCCAAGTATTTTCCCTATCCATAATGGAATAAAACTAGAAATTAAGGACAAGATGGACAATGGAAAATATACAAACACACGGCAATTAAACAATATGCTCCTGAATGGCCAGTGGGTCAATGAAGAGATTATAAAACAAAGGAGGAAACAAATTATGAGCAAAAGTGAACAAAAATGAAAAGTTCGAGAACTACCAAGTACTATTAGCTATAGTGTATAAAACATTATGTTCAGATATTAAGACAATATAAAAATCAATAACAGGAGACAAATCATATGTAAAGAAGGATCAGATGGAACTCCAAAAAATTGAAAAATATTAAAGTTTTAAAAATCCTTAAAAAGAGATTAGACAGAGCTAAAGAATAATGACATAGAAACTGAAATTACCCAGGATGTAACATACACAAAAGAAACATGAAAGAATTTAGGACACATGCAGGCTGGATAAGAGGGGCTGGCATACATATAGTATTCACAAGGAGAGGGGAAAAAGTTGTTGAGAGTGAAATAAAAGGGACAGAGATTCAGTGTTCAGATAATCATTCAGAATTTTCTAGAATAAAAACATATGAATCAAAGTTCATAAAGGACAATAGATCGAAAGTGAGGGGGGAAAAATTCCATATCTAGACGCATCAGAGACTAAATAATACCTTTGAAAAAGAAATTGTCTTTAAAGCATTCAGACAGTAAAGGCAGATTATTTTCAAAGGAATATAATTATATTGCTTAGTAGACTTCTCAAAAGCAGCATAAAAGCCCAGAGACAGTGACAGTCAAAGAAACAGGAAAACAAAAACAACTGCAGACTTAGAATTTTATACCCAAACCAGCATCATCAGTAAAGGAGAAAAACCCTGAAAGAATTTAGTTATTGGCCCTGTGGAAGTCATCTTGCCTCCTTAGAGATCCTGAGACTATAATACATACAAACAAGAGAGAGAAATGGGGTGCTGGTGACACTCCTGAGCTCTTATGTGCAGGCAACCTTAATGCCAGCCTTGGACATCTTAGTCTCAAGGCAATATATCTCTAATTTATCTTTTTATTAACCAACATAGAGCATTAGTTAAAATACCAGTTATCTTTAGCATATATAATCCTATAATCTCCCCCAACACACACACACCAGAGACAGTCACAGTCTAACTTTTTCAGGAAATGACATATCTGAAAGGGACGTTTGGGTAGAACTTGAAAACTAAGAGCTAAGAAGAAAAATGAGAATCAGTTAAGGAGTGTATAGAAAACTATTTAAGAGAACAAAAGAGAATGAGTTAAAAAGAGGCCTGGAAAACACAGCCTGTAAAGTGGCTCTAAGGAAAGTCAATGGAATTTTCAGGTCATAGGGTAGCATTTGATTTAAGATCATTCTTTTACAATTTATTGATAACAGGCTAAAAAGATGCCATACTTCCCACCGACTGAAGTTCAACTACTAGTACAAGTCTCAATTAATTGTATTTGTTTTTATGATTACAAGTCAGAACAGTGTAACAGAGTTGGCAGTAAGCAGTGCCTGGATTTAACTGAGGCTACTGGGACACTATCCTAATTGTCATAAGAAAATTTAGAACAAACAAAAGGTTTCTGAGTGTCTGCAATGGAGAACTAGTGCTTAGCACAGACCCTTCCAGATTAGCTGAATCTAAATTTTGAGCTCTTTTACAACTTTGAAATATAAATGATAGCAATGCAAAAAAATTCTTGCCTATAAACACGCAGAGGAATCCTAATGGAGGTTCAAATGATTCCCCATAGAAAAGTCAGCTTTGTTTTTTAATTCATTTCAACTTACCTTTTTATTCCATATAAATGTGTGTTTCTCTAGATTCAATTTTGAACCAGTTGTAATACCTGTGTAGTTCCCTCATTATTAAATTAAGAAAAATTCTGAATATGGATATATATATGAAACTCATGATTTTAACCTTTTTTAAAAAAATCCTTTAACACCAACAAAACCAAGGCAATCTTCTAAAAGAAGTCAAATTTCTAAAGTTTATTTCAAAATAAATAAGTTGTAAAGTTTTGGTCTGAACCAGCCTCAATCTAATCAGAAAGTCCCACACATTTCATTAAAATTTAAATTTGTTTTAAGAAACATGTCATTCAATCTTACAAATTATATTCTGATAAACTTAATTAAAAATTTAATTAGTCTAATAGAAATTCTCACAAATCAACAATAAAAAATAACTGCTGGATATCTTAATATGCTTTATTAAATCACATGTAAAACATGTTCCAGTGATGAAAATAGGTCTTTTGCTATCCTGTAGCTTATTTTGGTGAAACAGAAATGGAAACAATTCTCTGTAATCTCAAGGTGATTCACCTTAAGAGGTGTGAAAGTCTTGTGTGGCTGTTTGTGCTAGAAAATAAACTACTTCTGAAATTTTAAAACACAAAATTGAGTACGATGAGCAAGATTTGTTCATTATATATCCTACGCTTTTGAGAGATTTCTCAGGCATTTTCATATAACTGCATATTTAATTTTCATTAATCTTCCATTGGTATCTATACTATAGTCTAATGCCATTATTACTGCATTCTTCTCCAAATGGCTCATGTTACATTATGATGAAAAATGACTGTCGCAAAAGATAAATTCCAGAATAGTCTCACAAATATTAAGACTATAAAGTTCCTAAAATGAATTATCATAACATCTTTAGTTCATGTCCATTTTAAGTAATTTGACATTTAAGTACAATTCTATCAAAATTCAGCAAACGAGCCACATTATAGTGTTTGCCCCCTTTATCTAGTCTCAGAAGTAAAAATACTTACCCCATGTTCCTTAGCAGCTATGACAACTTTGAGAAGGACATCTTCCTCAACAAATGGTCTGACAGCATCATGGATAATCACAACTTCTGGCTTACACAGCTTTGAGTCGGGCTGATCCTCTACCAGTGCTTTTAGTCCATTGAAAATTGACCTGTGGCGAGTTACTCCAGCTTCAATTACTGAGATGCGTGTATGCTGGTACTTCTGAATGATACTGTTCATTGCTTCGATATTCTCTCCAGTTACTGCCACGACAATGTCCTTTATCCAACATACTCTAAAAGGAAAGTACGTGTACATTTCATATAAATTGGTTCTTAGACAAAGCTAGTAACAGAAAATTGAATTACTAGTATTAGCATATTTACATAGGGAGATTAAAAACTAAAAAGTTAATAAGTCAGTTTTACCCATTTTTATTAGATCCAGTAAAAAGGTTGATGAAAAAGAATGAATGAGCATTTCACACTAAAGTTATAGACGGTGTTTTATATTATACAGAAAATTTATCAGATGTCAGTTTTTTACTTAAGTTAAATTTGAACAATTAGAACATGAGTAGACTGCATGAGAAATAGACTATAATAAGAATATGCTTTTAAACTTTTCCAAATACTTTTTCCTCAATGGGATAAGCGTAATTCAAAGTGCTTTTGAGTTACAAAAGTTGACTGTCTCTTTCAAGTAATTCATTGAGCTGGCAGCCAGCCACTTGAATATGTAACACAAGCCTTGCCGACATCAACGTAAAATATGTAGCTTAAATGGGGAAATCATAATAATTAAGTTTGTAGAAATAATGTTTAAGTAAAATGGAAAAGCTTAAAATTTAATGTAGTAAAGGAATTGTTCTGTTGAGTCATATACAAAACATAAAGCAATGTTTTTTTTCTGTTGTATGACATTTTCCTAAAGAAGGACCTGCTGACATTTTGAACTACAAGTGGTCCACACTATCAAGTGGCTACTGCATTAAAGTCTGGCAGATTTCTCTTGAACACTAGTGTTAACAGAGACAAGCATTATTGTAGATTCACTGTTCTACAGCCAACAGGCCCCAACCAGAAAAACTACTTTGACCCATGATATCAACCCTGAATAAAGTCATTTAATTTTTACTGAAAGTCTTAACCTATGAGATTCTATATGTTCATGTTAGAACAGTTAAGTATTGAAAACATTTTAAAGATATGGAAAAAGGGCCTTAAAATTACTGAATAAAAATTACTTCCTACTTTTTTACTGAGAAATGAAAATTAACAGTGTATTGTTTCACTTAGTTATTGACAGTCTACCTTCTGTCATTGAACAAATCCTTGCAATCCAAAACCCTATTCTGCCTGTAGCTATAACAATACTATACTGGGGAACAAAACCAAGAGCTACTTTATGGGTGCACTGCCTTTTAAGTCTATTCCTTTTAATAAATATTTATTGAGCACTGAATAAATGATCAGCATAGAGGATACAATAGAAATAGGCAATCACTGCCCTTGTAGAGCTTACAATCAGACATAAAGTAAATAAAAACACCATTGACAATTGCAAGCTGTGATCAAATGCAATGGAGGAGAAGTCAACGGTCCAGGACAGCATGTATGATGAGTAGCTGACCAGTATGGAAAAGGCTGAGAGGGTGTTCCCCAAGGGAGGGGAGTTTGCACTGAGATCCAAGCAGTGCTTGTCAGGTAAGCAAGCCAAGGAGCTTGAAGGGAAAGGTTTCCTGAAATCTGTGAATATGTTACCTTACATGGCAAAAGGGATTTCTGCAGATGTGACTAAATTAAGGATTTTGAGATAAGAGATTACCTTGGATTATCTAGGTAGGTTCAATGTAATCAAAAGGGTCCTTATAGATGAAAGGAGGAGACAGAAGGGTCAATGGAGGAGATGTGATGACAGATGCAGATGTCAGAGTTACTCAGGGCCCCAAGCCCAGGAATGTGAATGGCTTCTAGAACTTGGAGAAAAGCAAAGAAACCTCCCACTTCGATCCTCCAAGAAGGAATGAATACAGCCCTGTAACACCTTGATTATAGCCCAGTGAAACTAAATTCAGACTTGGACCTCTAAAATTGTCAAGATAACGATATGTGGTTTTAAGATAGTTTATATTAATTTTTTCAACAATAGGAACCTAATACAAAAGCATAAATTTTACTCTGGCTACAAGGTGGAGAATGGACAAGGTAAAGGGTGGAAGAATACAGAGAGACCAGGTAGGAGACTGCTGCTGTAGTCTAGGCTACAGCCCATTACCAGTCCGTGACCTCTTAGGAATTGGGCAGAGCATCACCGCCTGAGCTCTGCACCACATCCTCCACCCCGCATCCCCAGTCTGTGGAAAATTGTCTTCCATGAAACCGGTCCCTCGTGCCAAAAGGTTGGGGACCACTGTTTTATCCAACACCTTTGAAGGATTTTAGTCACAAATGAAAACCATGCAATACTACTCACAGAATGCCAAAGAATAGTCTATAGTAATCTATACAGGCAATAAAAGGGATTCTGGAATAAAACTAAATGTGGGTTGTTTTCTGTTTTGTAACTTATTCCCTAAACCCTTCATTGCAAGTTCAACACTATAGAATTTACAATAAACTTGCACAATTTAGAATTTATAATGTTCTTAACAAAGCCCTTGGCACGTGACAGGTGTTCAGTCCCTCCTAAATGTGGGACTTTCTGAGGTTCTGGTTCCACTGTCACCCAGGGCAGCCATCTCTCCCATAGCTTAGTGCACCCTCCTCTTAGCTGTCTCCTCTTTCTCATCCTGCGCCAACACAATCAATTGTCTCCACTTCTGAATGATCTCTCTCAAGCACAAATCTGAGGCCAACCCTGCTGGCTCTTGAGCAAGGCCTTTCCAGACCTGACCTCAGCCTACTTCTCCATGCACATCATGTGGTCTCTTCCATGTTCCTCTTACTCTCAAACCAAGCTACTCCCTGAAGGGAAGGCATCACATTCTCTCACACCCAGGTCTCTGCCTGTGCTACTTTCTTTGTGTCTCAACACCGTTCCCATCCCTCTCTCTCCTCCATCCACTCCTGTCTGAGTCCTCCTTGCTCTTTAGCTCCCACAGACAGCCCTCTCCAGGAAGCTTTCCATGACTGCCATTCTGGGTATAACATCCCTCCTTCTCAGCTTCCAGAGTACTCATGCCTCCAGAGAACTTAAGGATCATACTGCAACTTGTATCTTCCTCACTAGGCTGCCAACTCACAGAAAGCAAAGACTACAACCCAGAACTTGGCACATACCAAATTTTCCATAATATCAATATTAGAAACAATACCTAAGATGTATGGAGTGTTTGCTAGGTACCATGCAATGTGTAGAGCATTTCATCTGTAGTATCTCAAAATCCACATTAGCTCCATGAAGTAAATTGTCATCTAAACTTTATGGAGAACACAGAGGCAGTAACCTGCCCATGATCACACAGCTCAGAAATGAAGGGATCAGGCTGGCTGTGATCCCAGACCCAGTCTGACTTTGGAGCTTACAACTTTAACCTCTGTAAATGCAGTAACACTGTCTCTGAGAGGGAGGGTATAAAATCATTCTGGATCATTATTATCCCCAATACTTGATTTATGTTAAGATTGAACCATATGACATTGCTTTTATAATCAAAAATGGTCAAATTTCTTATGATCTCTTACAACTCAATCAAAAGTAGGCATTCCTTCATTCATATGTTCATTTAGGCATTCAAAAAACACCAAGCAAGCATGTAGCTTTTGCCAGGCACTATGCTAGACACTGGTGATACAGTAATGAACAGAGACTGACAGAACTTCTGACCTCGCAATCCATATGTCAATAAATATCTATTAAATAGAGAAGAGAATGCTTGAACACTTAGGCATTAAAAACTGCTCTTAAATTTATAATTAAAAGCAATCAAATATATTTCAATTATTTCTTAATGTGACATCACATTACTTTTTAATAGAGAAGAAGTTATAAGTACATGTTCAACTAAATCAGTGGCAGGATTTTCTTTTTTTTAAGGCAAGAGATTAACTGGTCCCCTAAGCTACTTACCTCTGTTACTTTTTATAGTATATCCCACTGGAAAAATCAGTTGAAAGCAACTTTTGAAGAGATCATGTTGCTACTTTTATGAAAAGTTACATTAACTTAAATGTTAAAGTATAGAAGAATTAAGAGGCTGGGCCCAGTGGTTCATGCCTATAATCCTAGCACTTTAGAAGGACTTTGGTAAGGTCAAGGTGGGAAGATTGCTTGAGGCCAGAAGTTCAAGACTAGCCTGAGCAAGAACGAATGAGATCCCATTTCTGCAAAAAATTAGAAAAATTAGCCAGGTGTGGTGGTGTTGCCTGTAGTCCCAGCTACTTGGGAGGCTGAGGCAAGAGATCACTGGAGCCCAGGAGTTCAAGGTTGTAGTGAGCTATGATGATGCCACTGCATTCTAGTCCAGGTAACAGAGGGAGACCCTATCTCAAAAAAAAAAAGAAAGGCTATCACTTGACATAGGCATTCAAATATCTATTCAATGAATTAACTCCCAATTTCACTAGATTGCCTTAAAAATGTTATGTCATTAAATATAAATGTCCAATTTCAAATCAAAAATATAGATTATATCTCAAACAAGAAATAGTTCAATTTTGTTTAAAGATGGCAGCAAAGGAACCTCAGCAGCAGAAGCAGGAGCTGCTAGGTAGTGACTCAGAAGGTACAGACAAAGGGAGGGACGCCTGGCCAGAGCTAGCAAGGACAACACTGGGCAAGCTGTTTCCAAGGAGGTCAGGGAGGCAGGACAGTCAGGGCTAAAAGCATGGATGGCCCCCTCCCCCACCTCCACCGGCTCCCCTCTTGCCCCACAAAAAAAGCAGTACAGTTATTCAAAGCATGGACCTAAACTATGAACACAGTTTTGCCATCTTAACCGTAGCTTGTTTATGCCAGCAGAGAAGCAGTCTGGAGAGCAAGTAGCAGGGAAGGCATTTTCCACAGCTTGTCCAGATTTGAGTATTTTTCATTGCAAGAAGCAGTCCAAAGCCTAGAAGAAGTGGTAATCAGTTGGTGAAAGGTCTGGTGAATACAGTGGATGACAGAGAGTTTCCAAGTCCAGGCTCTGTAGTTTGAGCAGCTTTGTTTGTGTGACATGTGGTTGAACATCATCTTACAAGAGGATTGGCCTGTCCCTATTGACCAACGCCAGCTGCTTAATTGCAAGCATCCTCATCATTTCATCCAACTGGGTGCAGTAGACATCAGCTATAATCGACTGATCAGGTTTCATGAAGCTGTAGTGGACAATACCAGCACTGGACCAAACAGACACCATTAGTTTTTTGATGAATATTAGGTTTTGGACTGTGTTTCAGCACTTCGTCTTTATCCAACCATTGTGCCAAATGCTTGCAATTGCCAAAAAGAATCCATTTTTCATCACATGTAACAATACGGTGTAAAAATAGTTAGCCTTTATGTCGAGACAGCAAAGAAGGCAAGCTTCGAGATGATTTCTTGTTTAATTCACGCGGAACCCATCTATCCAGCTTCTTTACCTTGCCAATTTGTTTCGAAAGGTCCGACACTGTTGGAATAGTAACATCAAATCTTGCTGCTGATTCACACATAGGTTGAGATGGATTCACTTCCACTATAGCTTTCAGCTCATCATTATCCATCTTAGTCTCAGGTCACCCACAAGGCTCATTTTCAAGATTAGAACAGAACTTCTCAAACTATCAACATACTGTGCAGTCATTAGCCACATCCTTCCCAAATACTTCACTGATATTTCAAGCTGTCTGCACTGCATTGATTCCATAATGGAACTTACATTCGAGAACACCACAAATTTTTGACTTATCCATGGTTTCACAAAAATCGCTCTAAAAAAAAAAATTTCAAAGATAATCACAAGCCAAACTGTGTGTTTGAAAGACTGAGGATGTACCTTCAAAATAAAAATAAGTGTCAAAATGAAATGTCAGAAATATCAACTGTCAAACTTACTAAAGGAGATCGGACATTTCATACTTAATAACCTAATAGCGATAAAATGACTCCCTAGGCTCCAAACAGAAAGCAGTCAAAGTAGATGTCAATAATTACAAACAGACGTACTTGTCCTTAGGCTATGCCAAACAATGGTATGAGGCTCAAAATAGAAAATGGTGCTTTAAACCAGTGTTTCTCAAACTGCAGATTTCAGGACCCATTAGTGTGTCATCAAGTCAGTTTATAAGTTTTAGACCAACATTGTTGAATAAATAAAACATAAAAATCAAAATGCACAGCACATAATTGTTTCTCATGAAATTTGCTTTCAAATGTGTGTGAGTGTGTAAGTAAATATGTGCTTGTCACTGAGCCATGATGTAAAATGTAGCTCTAGCAACAGATTACAGAAAAAAAGTCTGGAAAACATTGTTTTAGACCACTCTTAAGAGATAACAGGCTTATTAAGGTATTTTAGTCAGCAACCAAGCATACACCCAGTATTTGCAAGCCTTTATAAGTACTGTTTGTATTTCAGAGGATTTATTCACATTCTTTTCTAGTTATAGAATTAAAAGCCTTTTACAGTATTAAAATTTAATAATGTAGAAATCATGGGACTGAAAAAGACCTTAAGTACCTCACACAGTGCCTACCAATCAAATATTTGCTGAATAAAGGGATCTAGTTTATCTCTTAACTAAAGACAAGTCCACACCAAACCCCCAGCAGCCTGATTCTATCAGTATTTCCTTCCTAGCACATTCCGTAAGCAAATACAAGCCTAGCCCCAAGCTCCATCACAACAGACATTTTGAGGAAGAAATATAATATCTCAATTTATTTTCTCTTGGAATAACATAAATATCACTTGCAGGAATATGCTGCTCAGACAGTTTTAAAAGATCAGTTGAGAACAGAACATTTTAGCAAATTCTTTAAAAAACAGATGGGAAAAATCAGGCCCTGTTAACACTTCTAAAGCACTCTCATCCAGTCTGCAGAAGTTTGGCCTCAAAAGGACAGTGGCAGCTGCTGCTCACTGCCACGACAGCCTTCATGGAAATTTGATCTCTGGATTGTACTGGGGCCATAATTTGTATATTTCCATCTCTCCATACCCACCCTGATGTTTTAGCAGCAAAATACTGAATTGGTGTGACAGGGCTGGTTCCTGATTCTTTGGCAATGTTAAGCCTCCTCATTATGGCCCATGAAGGCTTCCATATGTTAAGCCTCAGCCTACCTGTCTTGGTCTTATGTCTTATTTTGAAGGAGTCCCATGGTGGCATTTGGGAACATGACAAATCTGTAATCATCTGACCTGTACAAAACACAGCAGCCCTATTCGTTTCCTTGACTCAGACTTGACCCTTTTATAATATTAAGAAAGTCTTAAGACAAAAATTTAAGTCAAATTCATCTAACTGACCACTGAACTAAAAGCATCCTCAACACATTTCTCTTTATGAATCCCTAATCTATTTAATCACTAAGGCCTGTCAATACTACCACCTCAATATTTCTCCTGTCTTCCCTACCCCATTCCTATTATTCTCAGCTTAATTTAAATGTTCAGCCTTGTTCACTGGGCTAACATTTATATATATATTTGTAGTGCACTTTGTTCAACAGAATTGGGAGTGGTTTTCAGAAATAAGGTAGAATTTTTTAAAGTACAGAACAACAAAAAAAACTGAAGGAGAAAAGAAAATAAGCTATAATACACTGAAAAAACATACCATGGAGTTTCAAACCACTAAACATGGACCTCCATTGATTTTCCAAGCAATACAACAAACGAGCAATCCAATCACGTTGAGCTTCCATAATATAAATATAGACCTACAAAACTGATTTTTCTCTCCAAATTTACCTGGAGTTGTCAGACACAAGGAGACTAAGTCACTCTAGTCAAACTGAAAAGGGACTGAAACATGGATTAGAATGCCACGATTTTATTATGCAATGATACATGTTGTACATGTCTACATCTACACCAAAGTCTGAAATGTTTTTAAATCAGTGGAACATAACACCTTCCTGTAGAAGATTTATATGGGAGGCCAAATAAGAGTTGAGGAGCAGGAAAACATACAAAGGAACAAATTATCTTAAGCAGTGTCCTCCACCTAAGAGAGCCCAAGAAACCTGATGGGCTATGGGAAAAGCCCTGCCAGAGCTTGTTGAAATCTATTGTCAGGAATTCCCACCTCCACCCAGCCAACCACCAAGTCTGAATAAGTATGGCCAAAGTTTGCTTCTCTTATTTGCTTTTGTTGTAGCTGTCATCTTAATCTACTTTTCAGCTATGCCAGGTTGACCAACCCCTCCACCCCCAATAACTCTTTATATAGTTTAAGCTGGAAATTAAAATACTGGCAGGAATTTTTACTTCCTATTTCAGATCCAGAGAATACATTTTTTCAAATAGTCAAATTTAGATACATGAGTTGATCAATTGTGAATAAATTTTGTAGCTTGTCAGAGCTTTATGCCTTGTCAATGCCACTGCGGCATGATTTCTTAAAGCAGCATTTCCTTGCAGAAACTCAGGTCACAAAGTAATAGTTATGCAAGGGAACCCTGATATCAGTTCCTTGTTATTAAAATGAGAAAACCCAAACTCTCTTTAAGTTATAACCTGAGGTCCAATAATTATATTTCAATTTCCCTAAAAGGCCAAAATAAAACTTCAAAATCCTAGAAACATTTTTGGTCAGCTTCTGAAAGGGTCTCGTTTCTAGCACGACCTAGAAATCGGTTATTATATTTGATCCTTCTAGTTATACCCGTAATGCACAAATCTGGACTACCAGTTGTATACTCTTAAAAATAAAGAATAGTATATGAACCTACAAACATATTCATATATACTTATACATGTCTACACATTTATACACAATGGCTATCACAATATACAAATACAGCCACACACATAATTTTGATATACTTAAACTGTAAGCCTCTATTTTCCCAAACAGAGCGTTTTAGTCAACATACCTCAGATACTGGAGGGCTCAGAGCTACTTTTGAATCTCATTTAATCTGATAATTATTTTTCTAAGCAATTTCAATGGAGCAAAGTAGAACTTGGCTAAACCAGAAAAACGCGGATTTCCCAATTTTGCCCAAAGGAAAGAGACAAGTGATCTGAAGTCCCTGTTCACAAAATGGATTTTCTTTCAATGCCTCCTCCAACTGTTTCATTTAATATATTGTCATGTTTGAAAAGGAGAAAACTTCCTTGAGTCATCTACCTTAGGGGCTAAGGATATCACCATATCAAAATGCAGTCTGTCAATTCCCCCATTGCCATAGAGCATCTCACTCCAGCCATTAGCTGTACTGGTTCTGAGCCAGAGAATAAATGTCAGTATCTGCCAGAGATCTGGGAGTCTAAACATTCCTTTGGAAAGTTTCAATCAGTCGTCCTCTTTTCACTGTCTACCCCACCTTCAGAGATACCCTGTCCCTCTAATTCTTATACTTTTCCAAGGTCCTATGACTTTAATTAACTTACTTCTTCATGGCTGTCCTACCTGAAGGCTTATGGTTTTGCTTTATTGGGTCTGTTAAATCTGATTGGTTACCACTCCTGTCTCCTTTCTACCATCCTGAATTTTGTTGGTATTTATCCGCTGCACTTCCTCTCATTCATTTCTCCCTTATGTGGCTATACATTTTTAGTTCCTTTATGTGGATAAGTGAAAGAGTTGGGAAACAAACAAACAAAAGCCATGTTTAAATGGCAATGTTTAACTAGAAGCAAGACTGGTCATGTTTCTTTATATTTCCCTATCGCAGTTGAGGAATTTGGGGCCAAAGTTCAGGGATCACTCTCTTCTCTTTCCTAGGCCCTAACTGATTTTAGGTTGGTTCAAAAATCCAAAAGATATGTTTACCCACAAGAGTTATTTTCAACAAGTATCTTTAATTTCTTAGGAGAGATAAATAGCTGAAAAATCAAGAGTCACAACTTCTCAACCCTCTATTAGTGAAACAGCAAAACTTGAGCAAGGAAAATTCTTAATTATGAGGGGCAAAAAAAAAAATGACTTTGAAGTCAAATTTGGGGCATCACACATAGCTCTTAAAGGGCAAGAAATAACACCTCTCAGTATAATCTAGATGATTGACAATAGTGGCATCCAATTACTTTTCTTTGGGACAAAAAGCTGTGGTTTAAGTAGTAAGCATGTATAATTTCAACTGAGCCAAAAATAGTTAGGTAAGACATTATTAATTTCTATGTCCCTCCCTTATTTTAACTTACACAGTTTATCTTTTGGGATTCAAGCACTGAGGACTTTTGGCACCATACCCTAGGAAAACTATCAGCAGTCTGTTGGGCCCATCTTTTGAGGGTGGGGAATAAAAAAGATAAGAGCCTCTATTTGGCAAATAGCCAAAAAGCACCCAAACTTCTCCATAATGCAAGATTTCCAAGGATTTACTGGGATTACTCAATATATAATCACATTCCACAAATTCTTCAGGCATTATAATAGTGACAAAAACAAGCCCTAAGGTATTCCAGAAGGGAGATTTTGGTTAGTTACTATTGTTATTAGCTAGGGTTTTACAATTGCTGTTATCAATTATGTAACAATGGAAAACAAGTGTTCTCTCACCTTATTTTTCATAAACAAGCACTTTCCAAACATTCTTTTACTTTAAAAGTGAGGCTTTCAACTGTCCCCCTATCTCAGGCAGCCTCAGAAGATATAAAAATGTCAGTTAAAAGCTTTTTTTCTCCCCCATGGGAAGGAAAGTGTAAAAATGACTGCAGTTCCCTATATCTAATTACTAAGTAGATAAAGATTGTTAGCCAAGATCCTTCGTGCCCCATGGGATTACCTGCATGTATGACCTATGTTGTCACAGTGTCTATGGCACTGGAATATTGTAGGTGTGCAATTCATAGGATGGTTTCAGGGACTCTCTGCCACCACTACCCAAAGAAATGGAAAAACACAGAAGAGAGATAGCAACTGGAACTGTTTCAAAGTTTATATGAGTTTCATATGTAACCACTGGCCTGATTACATAAATCAAGGGTGAATATGGCTGGCTCTTTACATTTCCATTTTCCAAATGCCAATCTTCAGAAAATAAAACAACCATATGAACCCGGGTCCTTTGGCTTCTGAAGGATGTAAGGGTTTGTGTGGGGCTCCTTTCTGGATTACATGGTACTTTCCTTGGAACCACCCTAGCTTAGTTTTCATCAAAGCCTCCTGAAAAGGCCACACATGCTAAAGGATGCCACCTATCTGGACATGCAAACGGTTCACTTCAATCCAGAATTTAACATACTACCACAGCTCCCCGCTGGCTTCAAGAAGTTTAAACGCCATAGCAAAACCACGTGGACCTTTGTAATCCCGGGGCTTCCCACCCCTCCACCCTCATCCCATGCTCTATCACATCACTCAGTGCTAAAAAAAAAAAAGTAAAATTAATAAAAATGACGTACCCCTCGTTTTCCTCAGCTCACTACTGCTCCCCTAGTCCTCCTAACCCCGTTCCCCCTGCCTCTTTCATTTCCCCAACTGGTTAACTTCAGTCCCTTTTTAAGATGATAAAGGGTGTACTGGCCTCGATTTCAGGCTTAAATCTGTTTCCTTTATTGAACAGTTGGAATTCTGCTCCTCTCTCCCCCTTCAGGACCTACTAATTTAGCAGTCTGTCTCAAAGAAGGTGCTCAGCAAACGTTTGTCAACGAATGAACAAATACCCTCCAAACCATTACAGCTGTGCTTCCAGTGCGACTCCACCCACGCATGCGCGGAGACAGAGCCCAGGAAACAGCTTCTCATTGGGCCCCACAGGGGCCGCAGCGAGAACTCGAAGTCTATAGCCCCAACCTGGGCACGCACTCATCCGGCGCCACATGCCGGGCCTCCCCCGCCACCTTAGCTGCTAGGGTACGTAAAGAGCTCTGTGGGGTGGCTCCAGCTTCCGTGCCCATCTGTCAAAGGCCAGAGCTGCCCACCTCTGAAACGCTGGTGGGAACGGAGCTCAAGCTTGAGTAACTGAGCCCGGGGATTCCGGCCCAGTCCCTGAGGTGAAGGCGCCAGCGCGAGAGCCGCCACAGGGCGGGGAACGCGAGGCCCGGGCCCTGGGGCTGCGGGGACCGCAGGGCGCGCCGGCGCCGCATTACCTCTCCAGGGCCTGCAGGGTGTAGCTGATGAGCGGCCGCTCCAGGATGGGGCAGAACTGCTTCGGGGTGGGGACGCCCATCCTCTCCCCGCACCCCCCCGCCGGTAACACGGCTGCCACAGCGAGCGGGCGGCGCCCTGGCTCGGCCCCGGCCGCGCTCAGCAAGGAGGCCGAAGCCGCCAGGTCTGCGCCGAGCGGGCTGCTCAGGCAAGGCCCCCGCTCGGCGGGCCTGGAGCGGCCGGGTGGCCCGGGCTCCATGGCGGCGGGCGGCGCGACAGGTCTCGCTCGCCTCGGACCGAAGCGCCCCGCGCAGTTCCAGCCCTCGGCCCGGGTCGCAGAGTAGCGGGCGGACAAGAAGGAGGGACGCAGGGCGCGCAGGCGAAAGGCGCCCGGCTGAGCCGCCGGCCCCGCTGCTGCTGGCCCGCAGGGGATGATCCCGACAGCCGCTGAGGCTGCCGATCCTCCCTCGCCGCGCGGCTGCGGCCTCTGCACCCGGGCCCAGCGCCCCCGGGAGGGCTGCCTTGCCTGGGGCAGACCCAGAAGTCGCCACAGGTGGAAGTGTCTGCACTGCTTAAGTACCTAAGTATCACATATACTTAACAGCTGTGCATATGCGGGAGTGGTTAGGACTCCATCCCATCCCTCCCTTCTTTAAAATACTTGGAGGAGATACGGATTCAGGTCACAGCATGGGACAGAGGGTGTATGTGGGCCTGGATTATCTGAATTTCATTAAACTCCCCAGGCTTTCTGGTTCCACCTCCGTTAAAGACAGGTGGATTGGCAAATACTGTTATGAAACACCAATAATCCAAACTGCAGTAGTTCCCAAATTTGTCTGCACATGGGAACCACCTGGGGAGCGTGTCCTGATGCCTGGGTTTCAGGCTTAGAGAGAGATTGAGTTTAATTGGTCTGGTATGTGGCCTGGGCTTTAGAATTTTTTAAATATGCTCAGGTGATTGTAATGAGCAGGCACGTTTTGGAACCACAGAGCCGAAACAATACTAATAGTTACTAAACAATAGACACACATCTCCTTTAATCCCCACGAGAACCCAACTATTGCCATTTCCCTTTTACAAAGGGAGAAACAGGGTTAGAATGTCTAAGTAACTGTGTAAGATTGCACAGCTAATGGCAGAGCAGCCATAAAGCCCTTATACGGAAGTAAGGCCAGAGATGAAGAATTCCAGGCCTGAAGCATTTCTTGCTCTTATCTAGTAGTGTCCTTGCAGGGGATGTTTACCATGAAAATATAATGAAGTATTTGGAGTGCCAGAGCAATGTATTAGGTCCCTGGAATGTAAACTCCACGAGAGCAGGAGCCTTGCTTTTTTGGTTTGGATTGTGTGCCCAACTCTTAGAATGTAACAGCTTAATGTTTATTGAATGAATTGCTGATTAAAGTATACAATTATCTGCAATTCGTAATCTTATCAATGAATAATATAAGTTTCATAAGAAATAATCTTAAATACTGAAAATGTTATCCAGTTATAATATTTCAATTTCCATTATTTTTCCCATTTTTCTCAGTTCAAAGCATACAAAAATAAAAATTTTCTACTTTTTGTGTAGTCTTATTGAAAACATTTTTCACTTTTGTTATTTTTATCATAATTAATGTTTAGCTCCTGTGCTAGTTGAGGTTTCTCAGATTATTGACTCAGCTGAAAAGGAGGTGTCATAATATATTGCTTTTGTGACTTTTATTGCTATAGTTTCTTTCTAATTTGGTCTTGAGATCTCTCTCTTGAAAGTGGCTGTAACCCAAAATACTCACTCTTTAGGGCGGCCCAGGCCCAAGGAGGAAAGTTAGGTATTTTGGTGTGTAGGTAGATACTAAATTAGGCAGCACAGCAAAACGTGAGCTAACAGAAGCATTTCATTACTTAAAGATCCGCAAGAGAAGAGGGTCACCTACAAAACCTAACCGGAAGTACTTCCCGGAGACAGCAGCGTACACAACCAGACGGTGGAAAGAAGAGAGAGAAATAGAGAACCTATAGGGCTATGCCTTTATTAAGGTACATGAGCTTAATTTTATCCCTGGGCTTTCACTAGGGGGTTTGATTGGCTTATTTAAAGAAAACACCTGTGGTGGGGGGAACTATTTGCATGACTCTGGTGTTGACTGTTAGATTTTATCATGGTTACCAGCTGTGGAATGTGTTGGGTTTGGGGTCCAGCTGTGGGATGAGGAACAAGTGGACTTTATCACAAACCGTCACACAGGGACTGGAAGTTTTAACTAGTCCACAGGTGATGGGGTACAACTGGGTTTCAAATCTCAGGCCTAAAAATGGATGCCGGGGTAGCAACTATATTAAACAAATTTATGACAGTACTTGACTTCGTAGCTCCAGTTCCACACCTGTTTCTGGCCTATACGATGCATTCAGTAAATATCTGTTGACTAACTGGATGGATGAATGAGTAAGTGAGTATATGACAACAAAAAAGCAAATCAAATTGTTTATTAATATTGATCTTTAAACCTCATTTTTTAATCTAAAGATGTATTTAAATCTATTCCTCCTTTATTTACTATTGAGCAAAGAACAGCATAGTAATAAAGCTCTTTTTGTATTAACTGCTATGGAATAATTTTATATAATTAAACCTTATTGAATTTTAGCCAAATCTTATTTTATTGATTTAGTTTTCTTCTTAGAGCAAATATTCTAACTTAGCTCTCTTTGCTATGAATCCTTAGATCTTTCACACTGTTTATTATCAATGTCTAGCAGATCAACTTGTATTGAAAAAAAGAACAGAGTGTACTATTCATTCATATACACAGTATAAAGCAACATTTTTTTCTCTGTATCTTTTTTATATAGATATAATTAGTTCCATGTTATGCACAGTTGGAGTAAAAGATGTCATTTCCATGTACTTTATACCAACTTAAAGCTGCCACATTAAGAGAATATCTTCTCTGCACTGGGCATATAAAAATACATAACTTGGAAAGTGAGATCCTCTGGGACTCATTGGTAATAAATATTCTAAGACATCAGTTGAAGAGTTTAGAAAAAATAAACCCCAATTATATCACAATACAAAGCGTGGAACTCGGGGAATTTCTTGGAGCGGTTTTAGGTCAGGTCTTCTCTGGTAGATGGAATTATGGCTCCCCAAAGAGGTCCATATCCTTATCTCCGAAACCTATCAATGTGTTACTTTTCATTGATAAAGAAACATCACAGATGTGATTAAGTTAAGGATCCTGAGGGGGGAAGAGTACCCTGGGTTTTCCAGGTGGGCTCTGCATAATCACAAGAGTCCTTATAAGATGGAGGTCAGAATTAGAGAAGGAGGTGTGAGGATGGAAGCAGGGGCTAGAGTGACGCAGGGCCAGAGCTAAGGAATACAGACAACCACTAGAAGCCAGAAAAGGCAAAGAAACAGGCTTTTCTCTTAGAGCTTCCAGAAAAATATAGCCCTGCCAACCCATTTTCAGACTTCTAATATCCAAAACTGTAAGATAATATATCTGAATTGTTTTAAGCTACTAAGTTTATGGTAATTTGTTATAATATAGCTTCACACATAGGAGGAGCATCAAATTCACATTTGGTCCATAACCTCCAAATACAGTTATACATAGTTAGAAATACATTGACATGGTTAAAAAAAGAAGACATTGGTTTGTTCAACTTTACTTATGTCCTATTACTAGACTCCCAGGGTATTATGACTTTTAAAATAAAACCTTTAATTATCTTGTGAATAACAAAATGTATTGCATTGTATTATGAATGTTTAAAACATAACTTTATTAAAGTGTATACCACAATACTATACCCTCACTTTGGCATGTCTTTACTTTTTTTTTTTTATCTTAAACAGACTTTGTTGTTTTAGAGCAGTTTTAACTTCAGAGCAAAATTAAGAAGAAGGTACAACAATTTCCCACATACTCCCTGCTGCACACATTCATAGCCTCCCCCATTGTCAGCATTCCCCCCCCCAGAGGTACATTTGTCACAATGATGAACCTACACTGACACATCATTATCACTCACAGTCCATAGTTTACATTAGGTTCACTCTTGATGTTATACATTCACTCTCTGGATTTGAACAACCTTACAGTGATGTATATCCACCATTATAGTCTCATACAGAATAATTTCACTGCCCTAAAAAATCCTCTGTGCTCTCCCTATTCAACCTTCTCTTCCCCCAGCCCCTGCCCAACCGTGGCATCCACTGCTCTTTTCCCTGTCTCCATGATTTTGCCTTTCCCAGGATGTCATAGTTGAAATTATACAGTGTATATCCTTTTCACATTAACTTCTTTCACTTAGTAATGAACATTTAAGATTTCTCCATGTCTTTTTGTAGCTTTGACAACTCATTTCTTTTTAATGCTGAATAATATTCCATTGTCTGGATGTATCACCATTTATCCATTCACCTACTAAAGGACATCTTGGTTGCTTCCAAGTTTTGGCAATTATGATTAAGCTGCTATAAACACCTGTGTGCAGGTTTTTATGTGAACTAAAAGCTTTCAACTTTTTGGGGGGTAAATACCAAGGAGAAAGATTGCTAGATTATATGGAAAGAGTATGTTTAGTTTTGTAAAAACCACCAAAGTTTTCTCCAAAGTGTCTATATACTGTTTTGCATTTCCACCAGCAGTGAATGAGAGTTCCTGTTGCTCCACATCCTCGTCAGCATTTGGTGTTATCAGTATTCTGGATTTTGGCCATTCCATTTATAATAGGTACATAATGGTATCTCAGTGTTGTTTTACTTGCATTTCCCTAATGACATTTAATGTTGACCAGTTTTTCTTATGCTTATTTGCCATATGTGTTATCATATTTGGTGAAGTGTCTGTTACAATCTTTGGCTTGCTTTTTAATTGGGTTTGTGCTCTTATTATTGTTTTAAGAGTTCTTTGTATATTTTGGATAATAATTCTTTATTAAATATATCTTTTACAAGTGTTTTCTTCCAGTCTGTGGATTGACAGTGTCTTTTGCAGAGCAGAAATTTTTAATTTTAATGAAGTCCAGCTTATCAATTTTTTCTTTCATGGATCATGCCTTTGATGTTGCTTTTAAAAAAAATCATCATCAAGTCCAAGGTGACCTATATTTTCTCCTGTTATCTTTTAGCAATTCTATAGTGTTGTTATACATTTAGGTCTGTGATTCATTTTGAATTAATTTTTGTAAAAGCTGTAAGGTCTGTCTGGGTTCAGTTTTTGCATGTAAATATGCAGTTATATCAACAATATTTGTTGCAAAGACTATGTTTGCTTCATTTTATTGCCTTTGCTCCTTTTTCAAATATCAGATGACTATATTTATGTGGTCTCATTCTGGGTTCTTTATAATGTTCCACTGATGTATTTGTACACTCTTTCACCAATACCACACTGTACTGATTACTGTAGCTTTATAGTATGTCTTGAAGTTGAATAGTGTCAGTCTTCCAAATTTGTTCTTCTTCAATATCATGTTGGCTATTCTAGGTCTTTTGCTTCTCCATATAAACTTTATAGTCAGTTTCTCAATATCTATAAAATAACTTTCTGGGAGTTTGATTGAATCTATAGATCAATTTGGGAGGTACTGACATCTTGACAATATTGAGTCTTCTTATCCACAAACAGGAAACATCTTTATTTAGTTCTTTTTTCACATCTTTCATCAGAGTGTTTGAGTTTTCCACATGTGGATTTTCTATATATTTTCTTATATTTATACCTAAGTATTTCATTTTGAAGAGTTTTAAATAATATTGTATTTTTAATTTCAAATTCCACTTGTTCATTGCTGGTATATGGAAAGCAATTGACTTTTTTGTCTTAACCTCATATCCTACAACCCTACTGTAATTTCTTATTAGTTCCAGGAATTGTCTTTACTTTCTAATGTACACAGAAGTACATGTTAAATGGAGGTGGTTCTCATCTTTATATCTGAAAGGCCTAAAACTCAATTTTTTGTCTGTTTATTTTTACAGGTTTATGTACCCTCCCGGGAAGATTTATCTTGGAGATTTTTAAAAATTATTATTAGAGAATTTTTAGGTCTAGGTGGGCTAATTTTTCTAGTGGCAACCCAAATATAATTAGCATTGCCAGTCATTCCCCTCCTCCCCAACCATGTTAATCATTTTAATCCCATTTCTAGAGGTTAGTTGGGGTGTTCCTCACAAATGCCAATGCACAGACTAATGGTTTACCCTTTAACTCTGTTGAAATTAAAGCCAGAGAAAATAAATTATCATTCTACCATGGGCCAGCCCCTTTCTGGCAGCCTATGAATTCTAATTCCTAGTTTGCCATTGTGTATCTTATGTAAATGGTACAGTCTTATTAACCTCTGACCTTTAACTCATTTTTATACATAAGGAAGGTGATGCTCAGAATTGAGGTCTTTCTGTGCATAACGCAGGTGAAAAAATACCACATGACAATATAACATGATTATTATCTTTCATTTTCTCAATATGTCTTATAAAGTTAATTGTCAATTATCTAAACTATCCACTTTATTTTTCCTATATAGCTAAAAAAAGGAAACAATGGAATATTTAGCTTTAGGGCTGAATTAATAATACTAAAGTTTAACTTTTCATAAGAAGCATGTTGGGACAATTGTTTACATATAGTATTTTTATATATTGTATATAATATAATAATTTACATTTATATATTATATAATAGTATTATAAAATATATTTATGACACCTACTGACAGAAATTTGGATTCAGTAGGTCTAGAGTAAGCACAGAAATATGATTTTTAATAGGCCTCCTTAAGTGATTTTAATGTAGGTGTGGACCAGACTTAAATAAACTTTGAGTTATACCCCAATTCACTTTATATTTAATCTGTTTAATTTCAGTACCTAAAGCAAAATGCATATAATATATTAAACATACTATATAAAAATTACATAAGAAATTCATTAAAACATTCTGTTTTATCTCCTTGTTAATTTATAAGGAGGGAAGCACAAGGGAAGAACCAGTTTAAGTACCACAAAAGAAAGATGGAAGAGAAATAGAAAATTGGATTATCTTCCTGGTATTGCTACACACTTGTTACTTAAAAATGCAGCATCTCCTTTGAGAGCCATCAAAGGCCGTATCCTTGAGCAGCTTAAACAGTTGAAATTGTTGCCTGGAACTCTGCTCTGAGCATGGAATTAATGTGCGCAATTACATTGGGGATGCGATATAACTCCAGAAACTAAAATAGGGGAATGACCCGTTGCATAAGGGGCAACATGACAGAAATGATATCTTTGAAAGATATGTTTAGGAAACAAAAGACCAGTCTAGAAATGGTTGTGACCAGCCTTCATAATCTCTGGAAGGGAAGAACATGTGGAATCATCAAAGAAGAGCAATAGCTGGAAAAAGAAGAATTACCATTTCTGCAAGGAAAAATATTGGTAACAGCTATTCCTACACACTTTAACCTCATTACTAAAACAAAATTTAAAGAATAAAAAATACTTAGGCTTTAAGAAGAAACTGGTCTCAGAGAAATCAAAGTCATATCTATTATCTGAGGGATAAGAAAAGAAGAATGTGGACATTGTGCATTGTGACTACAGCTGCAACACCCACCACTCTGCCAAGCATAAAGTAAATACAGGAGGTGAGCTGTCCAATACAGTCTGAATTTGGACACCATTACCTAATCATGCCTTACTTCTGAGGGCGCACATCTTGGTTTTCAGTAGATTGAAAGGGACTATGTTGGAGAAGGAGTACAAGGAATACATGGAGAAAGGAGAGAGAGGAGACTGAGACAGTGATATTATAGTATGGTCTCTTCAGTGATGTCCAAATAATATAAGGATATAAACAAGCTTTTAATTTTTGCAAAAGGAGTGTTTCATTGTTTTCTAGCATGGAGCATTTACTGGGCTAACAAGAAAGGAAGGAAGGGAGGGAGGGAGGAGAAAGAAGAAAGAGAAAATAAAAAAAAGAAGAAAAAAGAAAAGAAAGAAAGAAAAGGCAAAGAAGAATATACCGCAGAGTTTGGGAAGATGCTGTATAATCTAGTTAGGGAAGCAATAAACTATATTGGTTAGGACAAGAAGCACTTAGTGGTGACTAAAAGACAATGTTTTATGTAGAAGAAAATTGTGGCAGATTGCAAAGAAAAAGAAATGAGGTCACTATGTTGTTTATACTATATGTATAAACATAGAAATAAGTTCAATAGAAATTAAGTACTCCCATTGGTGACCATGGCTACCACTAATTGGCTTAAGACATAAATGAAACAATAAATGAATAAATGAAAGAACATTAAACTTACCAATGAATGCAAGCCTGCATGCATAAAGGACAGTTTACACTTAGTCTTCAGAAAAATTAGAATGCTTGAAACTATTCCCAAAAGGAAAAGGTTATTTTAAGTTTGCACTGACCCTCTTTACTTATTATGTCTTACCTCCTCTCCTATCATTTATTCCTTACAAGGATTCAAGACTTTGACAAGACATTAAAAAGAAAAAAAATTCTCCTCTCATCAAATTTTTCTTAGCAATTATTCTCTCTTAACTTCATAAAAATCTATGCTTATTAACTGCTATAGTACAGTAATAAAAATGTATACAAAACTAACCAACACTGGTCTTGGGAAAATTATCAAATTTCATTATGCTTCTCTTATTCCTCCTAGTCTCTTGCCTTCCTGGCCCCTTTTCATTTTTCCTCATTACCTTCTGAATCGGGTGTCTCAGTATCAGCTCTGCTGAACAGGAATTCAACTGCGGCTTTCACCTATGGACTTAACCCTGCTAGTCCTGACCACGACAGGAAGTTTCACTCAGTGAGTGTTGCATCTTGAATTTGTCTCTCTTTTTTTTTCCTTTTTATTTCAGAATATGACAGGGGTACAAATGTTTTGGTTACATGGATTTCTTTTGTGCTGCTTGAGACAAAGTTATAAATGTGTCCATCACCCAGATGGTATACCTTGTACCTGTTAGGTATGATTTCACCCATCACTTCCTCCTCCCTCCCACTTGTTTGATTTTCTTTGAGTTTTGCTTCCTATTGTGCACATATGTGCTATTCAGATAGTTCCAGGTATTCATTGAGCTTCTCGTACCTGGATATCTAAATTTCTAGAAAGACCAGGGAAGTTTTCCTCAATTATTCCCTCAAATAGATTTTTCAACCCTTGTGTGTTTTCTTCTTCACTGTCAGGTATGCCTATGATTCTTATGTTTGGCCTCTTTACATAATCCCATATTTCTTGTAGGCTTTGTACATTCCTCTTATTTCTCCGTTCTTTAACTGACTTGTTTAATTCAAAGGTGTTGTTTTCAAGATATGAGATTCTTTCTTCTGCCTGGTCTAGTCTATTCTTAAAACTTTCCACTGCATTCTATATTTCCTTGAGTGAATTTTTCATTTCCAGAAGTTCTGTTTGAGTTTTCAATTTCTTTAGTGAATTTTTCATTCATTTCCTGTACTGTTTTTGTTTTTCTTTGTGTTGGTTTTCCATTTTTTCTTATATTTCATTGAGCTTCCTTAAAATTCAAATTTGGAATTCTTTATCTGTCATTTTGATATTTTCATTTTGTTCAGTATCCATTGGTAAAGATTTGTTGTTTCCTTTTGAGGGTATACTTTTGTTCTGAATTTTCAGATTTCCAGAGTTCTTTCACTATTCCTTCTCAACTGGCCTCTTGATTGAGTCCTGGGAGTACTGTGTCTGGCTTGAAGGCTAGCCCCCAGGACCCCAAAGATCAATCACTGACCATGCCAGGGAGAATAGTGGTGGCCCCAGGTTGCCTATGGGATGTTCAAGAAGGTTTGATGATCCTCTCAGGTTGCCTCTGTCCTGCTGTCTTCACCTCTTGCCAGCATAGTGAATTATGTTGGGTCCCCCAGCTTGATCTCCAGTATGGCAGGTGGTACTTGTAAGTACAAATCAGCCATGCCCTGTTTGCTTGAGTTGGAAGACACTATGATGAGTTATATAGTTGTTCTCTCTGTCACTGTTTGATGTTTGTGTGAAAGAGCCAGCTGCCAAGATGTTCTTTTGTGCCTGTGGTAAGATTCTGGTTCCCCAGGTGGAGTAATTGAGTGCCCCAAGCTTTAGGAGGGACCCAGAAGCTCCCAGGGGGTTTCTTAATCTTCACCACTACTGAGGTGGGCAGAGGAGCAAGGCTGTTTGTGGCTAGGTTGTGGGACCCTGAAAGGCTTTGCAAAGCCTCAGCAGGGCTCAGAATTTGTTTTTCTGGCCACTAGGGGGAGCCTCTGATAGGAAGGTCGGCACAAGCTCTCCAAACTGGGACGACTATTCACAGTGGAGGGGCCTAAACATTTTTGTGCTAAGACCCAGGGCAGGGATCTTTCCACCTTCATCCAGTAGCACAGTTTTCCCGTGGAGAGGGGTGGATACTCCCCCAAATCACCACTCCTTGGACCACCCACACAGCTTGTATAGTTGAGTCAGTAAATCCTGTAAAGGAAGTGCAAATTGACCTCCCCGGCAGTAGGTGGCACTTGCTGGAAGGGACAAGCATGTTGTTTTTGGGTCCTGTGTCCCACTCTAAGCCCTCAGGAGAAGCACTCAAATCCCCCAGGTGGTGAGTGGGACCCTGGAACTTTTAGATGAGTCCTCATTCTCTGCCACAGCAAGGCAGATGGGAGTGTGTGGATGAGCGGGACTGGGTTGGGTGAGCTTGCCCTCAGGCTCTACATTAGCTGGCAAGGTAGTGTTTTGGCAGGGGTCAAATGTCTGCTCCAAGCTTCTGGACAAAGCCACCAGGGAGGGGCTGAAGGAGTCCCACCCAACCAGAGAGTCTGCTTGTGGATGTGAGGCCATCCGAGATTCACAATCTGGCAGTCTGGAGTGGGTCTCAGTCCTCTCCTCCATCCTCTGCACTCTGGTCTCCCCCAGCATCTACTGGCAGTTAGGAGCTCAAGCCAGCCAAGCTCCCCCACACCTGTGCACAGGCCAGGAGGTTCCCCACCCAGGATCCCAGCCTGAGCTGACAAAGCAGCCCTTCTGTGGGGTTCCCTGGAGCCCGTTGCAGCTATGACACACACCGCACTCTTCCCACAGATCTGCCCATGTGAGCTCCCTTGCCTCCCAAGACCAATTCACAAATCTCCCCTCTGTGCCCCCAAGCAGCATGATGGAGTGCTGGGTGTATGGGATCTGGCCTGCAGGCCCATCCCTGGGTCTCTAAAGATCAATCCCTGACCATACCAGGGAGAAGCGTGCTAGTCCCAAGTCGCCCACAGGATGCCTGAGCAGGATTGATGTCCCTCCACCTCAGGCCTTGCCCCCCTATGATGGAGCTGCAGAGCAAACAACACCAGGGAGGGCTGGAGAGCAGGGAGTTCACATACTAAGCACCCCTCAGTCTGCCATAGGACCCCAAGAGGAAAGATCCGAGCCCTACTCCCTGTGATAGCCTTGGTGTTGTGACTCAATTTTCTCTCTCAGCAGCCACAGTTGCAGGAGGGGAAGGGAACGTAAAGAGTCTGGATGGAGGAAAGCTAGCTCTCTGGTCATCTCCAACCTTCTCTTCAGGAGGCAGTTTTCCCAGAGGGTCCAGGCTCTGGAGTCATGCAGATCACCCAGGACCCACTGGACCCCTATGGCTCCTGTTGTTTGGACCAGAGTTGGAAAATGTCTGTGTGGGAATGAGCAAGATGAAATCTGAAGAGTTGAAGCCTCTTGGGTAGGACAAAGGTGCATGGTGGATATAGAAGCAATATGGTGCTTGCCATCCCAGCTTGGGTCTGTGGGATGGGAAGTGCCCCAGAGGGGCTGGGAGCCTGGTCCCCTCTCCACAGGAAGCTCTCAGCTCACTAGCAGCAGCAGCCTCTAGGCTCATGTGAGCAGAAAGTCTCTAGCAGCTTGGGAACCCACCTAATATAAGGGAGAAAGAAACAAACTGCTCCACCTACCCTTCTCACTGGACTCCACGCCTCTCAGGTGTTGATCTCTGCTGATACCTTGCTCCTTCTCATTCTGCTCCACAACTTCTTCCAATGGAGTTTCCTGAAGGTTCTGACATCCTTCCTTCAGACCCACTTCCAATCTATGTCTGTCTGTTCATTTTTCCTCTTTCATCTAAAACTTCTCCTTCTTACTGAGATGTTCTGGCAGCTGGTGTTGCCAGTCAACCATCTTGCCACTTCCCCAGGTTACAGAGCTTTGATGCCAAGTCTGATACAAGTTTAAACACCTCCTCTTGAATTTGTCTCATTGCCTAGCAGAACTTCCTTACTGTTCATGGGGTGTACCCCTCTCCTGGCAATCTTCTTCCCAAACTTGATCCCACTTCTTATGATTAGCTCCTGCTTGGGATTCCACATCTCTTTGGCATGAGGTGAAACACCACCTCAGTCTGACTGGCTAGGCTTGAGTCATTAGAGTGCTGACCTCTGATTAATTACTGGAGAACTTCTCTGAAAGGATTAATCACATAGAAACAGGATGTCACTACTTGACTGGCTTTAATTGTCATTCCTGTGAATTCTGATGCCTGGGCCTCCCTGGGATGTTCAATAGCCTGGCCTTAGCTTATTACCCATTCCTACCACCATCATGCTGTTAAGATCTGAGCTTGCTCAATTTATTACACTAAGACCTCCTACCCCTGGCTCTCAGGGAAAATCAAATCTTCTCATTTATTCTCAGAAACAAGTAGTAACAGTTGTTTGAGACATTTCCATTTTAGTAAATATCAGAACCACATTTGCTATGGTTTAGGTATGTCCCCCAACTTTCATGTGTTGGAAATTTAGCTGCCATTGTTAACAGTATTAAGAGGTGGGGCCTTTAAGAGGTGATTAGATCAAGAGGGCTCTAAATCAATTAAAACCATCATTATGAGAGTGGGCTCCCAATAAAAGAGCCCCACTCTCTTTTTTGCCTCATGTGCTGACTTCTAGCTTTTATCCAGCTGCCATCATGCTCTTGGACTTCACAGTCTCCAGAACAATGAGCCAAATAAGCTTCTATTCTTTATAAACTACCCAGTCTGTGGTATTCCATTAAAGCAACAGAAAATGTACTAAGACAATAATCTAAAGGCTTGATATACTAACCCTGGAAATTTTCAAGGTCCGGGAGTAATATCAAGAAGTCAAGAAATATATCTTACAGATGAGATCAGTGAAAGATTAATCTTAAAAACAATCCATTCTTTATTTTTAAGGGAATGATCAAAGATAAGTGTGCCATGTAATTGCAAAATCAGGTTAAGCTGTAGAGAACAAAAACCGTATTGTTTTATAACTTTTTTCAATTTTCTATTGCTGGTTTCTATAAAAAAAAACCATTCTGAAACTTAGTGGCTTAAAAATAACACTATTTTATTGCTCACAATTCTGTGTTATCAGGAATTTAAGCAGCACTCAAAGGAGACAGCTCATCTCTCCTTCACTTCGATTTGGCCTGAGTAGTTCCACTAGAGCTGGATGGAGGATGATCCAAGGTGGACTTACTCATAGATCAGAGGCCTTGGTGTTGAATGTTGGCTGGGGCATCTCAGTTCTCTTCCACATGATCTTTTTTTCCAGCAAGATACTCTGAACTTCTATACAGAGTGGATAGTTTCTAAAAGAAGAAAAACAGATTCTGCCAGACCTCCTAAATTCTGTGCCTAGAACTAGCACAGCATCAAATCTGTCTCATTCTATTGGTCAAAGGACATCATAAGGCCAGACAGAATTAAATAGGAGGGAAAGTAGCTCCACATTATGATGAAAGGAATTTCATACATGTACAGGGAATGAAGGAGTTATTAATGGCCACGTCTGTAGACCATCTTCTATAGGCACTATGATGGTTAATTTTATGTGTCAACGTGACTAAACCACAGGATGCTCAGATAGCTGGTTAAACATTATTTCTGGAGGTGTTTCCAGAAGAGGTTAGCATTTGAATAGGTGGACTAAGTAAAGCAGATGGTTCTACTGAATATCATGGGCATCAACCAGTATGTCGAGGGCCTGAAGAGATCAAAAAGGTGGACAAAAGTTGAATTTTCTCTCTGCCTGACTGTTTAAACTGTACATTGATCTTCGTCCACCCTAGGCCCTTCTAATTCTCAGAACTTCAGACCCATACTGGAATCACTCCATTGGCTGTCTCACTATCAGATTTTCAAACTACACCACCAGCTTTCTTGGGTCTCCAGTTTGCATTTGGCAGAACATGGGATTACTCAGCCTCTATAATCACCTAAGCCAAAACCTAATAATAAATAGATGAGGTCTGTCCAGAAAGAATCCAGCCATTGTTAATATAATGAGAACAGTTTGCAACATCCGTGTAACCTGGCAGCCAAGGAAAGTGGACTGTAATGTGCATGTGTAAACAATGATGACTTCACTATACTGATCAGTGGGGCACTACACTCCGTTGAGGGAGAATGTGTGCTGTGTGGCCATCACACTCAAAATGACTGAGCAAGTAGAACAACACATCTGCATCAAGCTTTGGTTTAAGCTTGTACTTTCCTCTGCAGAAACTATTTGGATGATTCAGAAGGCTTTCAGGGACAATGCAATGAGTGCAGTGCAAATAAAAGTGTAGGACAAACGCTTCAAAGATGGTTGAGAACTGTTGAAAGTGATCCGTGTTCTGGAAGGCCTGCAACAAGCAGAACACCTGAGAATGTTGAACGTATACAGGTTAAATTAAGAGACACTGGGAGAACTGTGTGAGGTCCCACGGTGCCTACTTTGAAAGGAACTGAGACGTCAATGTCCCATGTACAATGTTTCCTATATCTTGTATCTTCTTCAATAAATGTCTCTATTTTTCATATTACATGGCTGGATACTTTCTGGACAGACCTTGTATCTTACTGGTTCTGTTTCTCTAGAGCAGCAGTCCCCAACCTTTTTGGCACCAGGTTCATGGAAGACAATTTTTCCATGGACCGGGGGGATGATTCAAGTGTATTACATTTATTGTGCACTTTATTTCTATTATTATTACATTGTAATATATAATGAAATAATTATACAACTCACCATAGATTGGGGACCCTTGCTCTAGAGAACCCTGACTAATACAGGCACCAAAGACCCATTTTGAGGATTCACATGTCTTTAGATCAGAGCAATATTTACTCAAGAGATACAAACTCCATAGATTTCTGGTCACAGGAGGGTAAAGTATTCAATGGGTTAATTTTTTGCCACCTTCTCAAGAGTGAAAGAGGTCAAAGAAATTCAGAGTGATCTGTATGGCCCTGTCTACTCTTTGGAATCATTTATTTCTATAGATTATTCATTTTAAGCAGTCAATAACTCCCCCAAGCCCTCTTCTTTGCCACCATAAATGCCAAAACTGGGATTGAAATATCAGCAAAAAGAGTATATGCTTAAGAATTTGTTTCTGTTACCAAAGACCCTACTGTAAAATATCCCAAGTGATATACCAAGAACTGATTTCCAAGATGTGACAAACTTTTGGTCTCACTTGTAAGTGAAACCCTCCTCAGAACCACACTGTGTGGACTAGAAGCTTACTTGATGGAAAAACAGTGGCAGTGAGAGTTTCTTCATATTTGTAATTTTTTCATTTTTAAATTTCAATCATATGTGTTAAATTTAACTTAATCAGAGTTAAACTATTTCACATAATGGTCTTACCTTAAAATTCAGCAGAGCTACAAATATGAGGGACTATTTGCAATAACAGAGACAACAAACACAATTAATTCCTTTGAAAGTCTTCGAACAATGTAGAAGGTGGCTTTTATTACCCTGAAACTGAAAATTATAAGCTCTTAGTAGTATAATTTGTTGTGGTCACTTATTCTAAAAAAGAGAAATGTCTATAAAATGATATGAACTCTTTTCTCCACCAACAATTATATACTGAGCCAAGCAAGAATTTCTGAACATTAAACCTACACTATGTTGGAAAGGATGCCATGATGCTCAGTATCTACTGGAGATGCAAACTTGCTATCTGGTTATCAGTTTTTGATAAACAACCCAATAGTGGTAACAATAGGGAGAAAATGTATTTTGCCTAATCCTTTCATATGGACATGGGGTCCCACATCAACAAACTTATTTATCTAAGTTAGACTTCTCATCTGAAATCATGAGTGCCACATTTGAGCTGTGAATTGCTTCTTCATATCTTAGAGCTGGAACTGGATTAAGAGTCCTATCTTATAGGAGCCCTCTCCTCACTTACAAATCCTCTGAAGAGTATAAGTAAATGTGTCAGGCCATGGAAGAAACCACTAACAGATGGGGAAAATCAGATGGAGTGGGGGAGGGAGTCACTTTGACTTTTGCCTGGTATATTCCAGCTTCTGATTCCACTGCAGGTGAAAGCAATGAAAGCTCAAATAGTAGTCACAGCAACTAAGGCAAAAGTAGCTTTACCCTAATAAGCTAGAGATTTTGGAAGTAAAAAGCATGCCCAGGTTCTTTTTGGCACATAACCTAACATAGTTATTCTCAGCCAGGCAACACATCAGAATCACCAGTGGGGTGTTCACAGGTGCACATGCTAAGTCAGAATCTGAGGCAGGAGCTTGGAAGTGCTTATTCCAATGAACACCTCCGTGAATAGTCACCATGCTAGATTATATACAAAGGTGAAAAACCTGGTCTAGTTTAATAAATTGTAATTGATCAGGGTGAACAGAGGGCAGTGTGGTATGATGGGTTGAGTACTGAATCAGGTCTGGTGGTGGTGTATACACTTGTTGAATAATTATAGTTAATTTTATGTATTGCATGTCAGACACAGTATTATATGCTAATATCAGTAATTCTTTCAGTTCACAACTGCTTTGTGATACAAAGGTTGCCTCCTTTTTATAGATGTGGAACCTGAAATTAGTGACTTGGCAGAGGAAGTCATGAGCTGTGATCCCCATGACTTAGGATCTTTCTAACCTATACTTTCCTCCAAAGGGTAAAATAGAGTTTTCAATTTGCTTTCAGTACTTTTCATAGTGAGATTCCTCTCTTCATAGCCTCTGTTAGCGAAATATTACAGTAAACTTTATTCTCCAATGAACAGTGAACAATTATCTCCTAGAGCAAACTTTCATGGATGAAATGAGATGGTGTAACTGAAGAAGGCATTAAAAGCTATAATATTCCTTAGAAATTAAGATTTCTTTTTATCTTAAATGATGGCGCTTATATCATCATCCTATAGTATAAAATATTTTTTTCTGAAAACCTATTTCTTCATTTTATTACCTCACTTAAACCTTTTATATTATTTCAAAATATTTATTTCAAAAATTATCTCAAAGCTTTTCTGACATAAGCCAACACAATTTCTTGAATGGAAGTATAATACAAATAAATAATTGAAATTGAGCTTTCTATTCATGACAAAATATTCCTCTAAATTGCATAGTGACTCAATTTTTAATCAAATTTGTTAATGTGAACTTTGAAAAAGCTCTTTAAAGACTTAAATGTGTTCAGCTGGTTTTTCAAAGCGCCATAGAATAGCACAGAAATATCATTACCCCTTATGAAAACCATATTTTGATTTCCCTGGTAATTTGTCTTGACTTAATACTCAGGGGTCAAGGCCACTATGGTTGCAAAATTTCTGGTGTCATCATGCCCAGAAAATACACTGTAAATTTTGCCTCCTAAAGTTGGGTAATACAATGGTACAGATGGAAATTTTCATTTATTATTCTGTTGCTTCTCGTTAACTAATTTTAGAAGACTGGGGTTTGGAATGTACGTGTTTTAGATCCTTCAAAGAAAGGATGAATTAAAATTTGCTCTTTTTTTCCTGGTAAAAACTATTCATTGAGCTAACATCCAAAAAAATTGAATTTCAATATTATCATAAATTTGAAGTGGTAAATTTGTTTTGTGAAGGAGGAGTTTGTACAAATTATAAATGAGTAATTAAAGTGGACTTCAACCAAAGAGTTTGTTGTAGAAGGAAAAGTGATCTATTCTTAATGAATGGGAACTAAATGTTGTCATAGAGTGCTGCAGTTATTTCAACAGCACAATTGTATTAATAACTAAGGGAGAATTGAAATAAAACATTTCTAAGTTTCAAAGGCTTCCCCCTCTTAATTGATTTTTATGTGATTTTCCCGTGAGCGAAATAAAATCTAAGTGTTACTCCTTTTTGTGCTTGTGGAGCAGACATTCATTTGTTCAAAATTTTCTTGCTTATAATCATTGGCATTCAGGCTTTTTGATTGATTCGATTCAAGCTGAAAAGTGTAACCCAGAAACAAACTGATAGGAGTGAGTAAGAAAAACTTGCATATCACTAGTGTTTGACAGAGACATTCATGCTTAGAGTCAAAAGCTCAGATTTTTCTAGATTGTAGATTATTCAGCCATAGCTAACAGACACCCAGAACTCCATGCAAGTACCACCTCCACTGTACCACCTATCCACATTGACTTCTCCTCTTTTAATACTTATTTAGAATCCATTGCCTATTACAACAGTGTTCTCCAAAGAAAAGTAAGTGTATTCTCAAAAATATGCAAGATAATCCATTAGGTTACAAAAAGTAAGTAGTAAAGCTTCTAATCGTATTTGTTTTTCATTGTATCCTTTTTAAATTTTAATTTTTGTGAGTTTTGTAGTATATTTAACATTAGTACAGTAGCACATGAATGCCATTTAAACTTTAAAAAAATGTATATTACTAGTGTATGCTCAAATGTTTTTATAGGTAGAAATGCATATCAAAAAGGATTAAAAGCTAATATCCTATAGTTTTGCACCCATTTTAGCACTAAAGTAATGACTGACTCTTCCTGAGCCCCTTCCTGTCTTTATGAGGTTAGGTGAGTTATTAAATTCCTCTAAACCTCTGTTTTCTCATCTGCAAAATATAACTAATAACGGTACATTACATGAACATAGTGATTGTATCATTTTTGTGACAAGGGTTTTATAAGAGATAAAATGCTATTCAAATATGTGTGGACATCCTGACAGACGGTAACTCATTGTTGTATCCCAGTACTTTTCACAGTAGCTAGGAAGTAGATGTACAATAAATGTATGAATAAATGAATGAATGAAGTTCGGTCTATATATCATTAACATTCTTATGGGAAAGAGCAAGATGTGGTGGAAAATATAGATGATCATAAGTAGAAAGAACCAAGTCATCTTGCTCCATCTCTGGTGCTATGATTTTTGAAAAAGTCATTCATTTGTGCCAAGCTCAGTTTCATCTTCTTTATATTGGGCACTATAAAATCATTTTTCTATCCTACCTCACAGGGTTATTTGGAGAATAAAATGTATATGAAATCTGTCATGAACTGTAAAGAAAACTCTATGCTAGCATTGGTTATTTCTTGTGGTTACATCATCTTCTCCTGCTAAATTGCATTTGATTAGAAGGGAACGTCTCTTACTACCTTATGCTTTTATTGTATTCCCTTCAGTGTCTAATACAATGCTTTATATATAATGAGTTGGGTTTTTTTTTAAAAAAAAAAAAAAGCTTATTAAGTAGTGGTGACCTTCTGTTTTCAAGGCTCCCCTTCCTTTTCAGCAAAAACGTGGTGGTGTTTAAGGGCTTCCAACCAGTGCCAACTTGTGTGCCCCCAAGCATTTTTTATCAGTAAAAAGGCAATGCATAAACTGGAAAAGATGCTTGATTTATACCTGCCTAGGCAATCAACCTGCCACCCACGGAAGTGTTAGAAGTTTGGCAGTTAATCAGCAAAGCAATTTTTGTGCTTTATTCTTTACTGTTGATCTTTCGAGTTTGTCCCATAATGGTTCTCCTTAGTCATTTTGTCCCATAATAAAAGCTCTGTGGACAGGAACTTTGTATCTCTACATTTCCAGTGAGAGAAAAATGCCTGTTATATTTCGAGCACTCAATAAATACTTGCTAGATGTAGGAAATAACTCATGAAAATTAAGGATATGTCTACTCTTTCAAAAACTTGCGAGATTTACCCGACCATAAATTTTATTTTATTCAGTAAAAGTTTTCCCCAATTTCCTTCTTTATAGAATGAAAAAACTAAAGTTTTTGTTGAATTCTTTTCTAGTGTCTTAAGCTCCTTTCTTCAGATTACATTTCACTTTCTCTCCTCTGTCTATGGGTATGCATATTTGTTTTAAATGTATGTAAATAATTGCCATCCTTTTGATTAAAACCCAGTATTATCTAAGCTCCTGTTTTTCTGAAGACTATCATTTTATATTTGAGGAAAAGAAAAAACAATTATTGTGTGTTTGAACATAAATATATTAATTCTCAAGGATATGCCTTTCTTTGAACTAATTACATTGTTTTTCCAAATACATAATCCAAGAAAGTATTTTACACCCAAACCAGAGAGGTTGTAGAATTAATTTTAAAATTTAACTATTCAAGGTACTGTTATATTCACTTTCAGAAATTGAATCATGAATTTGAAGATTTGAAAAATAATCATGTTTTCTGTGCTATTTAAATTTGCTTTCCCTAAGACTCAAATTTTAGATGCATTTTTTTCTCATTCTCCTAAATAGCACTTTTCTGAAGCAATGGATGAATATTATGTCGACAAGACTTATAGAGTAAGAATACCAGAGAGGCCAGGGTTATATCCAGTTGCTCAATCAACGGAATAGATTCCTTTCTCTTTTCCACCCTTCCTACCTCCTGGAGTTCAATTAATGAAAAGTGAAGTGGCCAAAAGGCAAACAATAAATAACGAGGAGAGGAGAAATCCTGGATAAAGAGAACTAGAAAATTAGATCCTAGATGGTCAAGAGTTGATATAAAATAGCTCTTTTCACAAGGGACTTCAAATTGCTGTCTCCTTGCCAGACTGGAGGGTTCAACTTGTCAAGAGCAGTTGATTTTCATACAGATGATGTAACCTGACAGCTAGCAACATGCAAGGGTCTGGAGAGCAAGCCAAGAAATTTAGGAACACAGAGTAAGTAGAGATGAAACTTTTTCTAATCAATCAGGAGTATATTTCTCAGAGGTTACTTAGTCTGTTGCACATTAACTGCATGTTTTAAACGCATTTTGTGCTTTTAAAAATTGTTTATAATAAAAAAATGAATTTTTTGGTTCATAAATTAATTACAGGGAAAAGTGATGACGAAGGCTTAGTTATTGATTTATTACAAGTCCTAGGACCTCAGGGATATTTCACAGGCAGATTGGTGGAGTTCAACCTCCTTTTGGATGGTTGACTAACTTGGGCTCCAGTAGAACTAAAGAGTTCAATCTATAAATATTCCTTTACCACAACAATGCAGTGGGACTCTTTTTTTAAAGTGACAGATTCTACTGTCTTTATTAAATATATGCATAGAATTTCCCAAGGGCCTAAAACTATAGCTGTAAGAAATTCTTTTGATGTTTGAAAAATAGAGTCATGCAATATTTGGATCTCAGCTCCCCCAAATTAATTAATAAATAGGTCTAATGAAGTCAAAGTGCCAGCTTTCCAGATGTTCTTAATGTCACCCATCTTTATTATGTGTCCTCAAATGCCAGCAGTTAGTACCTCCTTTGGGACAGGCAAGATAAAAAAGAGAACAGATGCTAGCAAAGTTGGCTGACACAAGCAGAAACATCATGGGCAGAATAATTACAGTTCTTAAAGCAAGAGTATACAAGGAACACTACTACATAATTACAGGTTACCGAGAAATCATGATGATCAGCTGACCAGTCCACACTTCCTCCGCTAGAGATGGGCACTTCCTTTTGGACAAGTACCTTTAGTAACCGAAGGCAAATAGCAGTTTTGAAACGCCAAAGATTCTTTGTTTATTAACTATGATTGCCTAACAAGAAATAATTTTTTTCCAGTGTATTTTCCCCATTGTAGATACTTGGTTAATATTTGCTATACTCTCTTTATTTCCTTCATTGTATTTATTGCCATTAATTTATATTCTTATTTGCTTATTTCTCTCCTGCTGTAAGTGATGAGACACACATGGTCATTTTTCTTAAGGAGGGAGATTTTTTTTATTGAATTATAACATTCACACAGGGAAGTACACATATCATTAGTATAGACACAATGAATTTTTACAAATTGAACATATCTGTATAGTCAGAGTGCAAATTAAGAAATAAAAAACTAATATCACCCCAGAAGACTTTCGGTGCTGCCTTCTAAGTTGCTATACTCCAAAAATAAGCACTTTCTGATTTCTAACAGCCAAGAATACTTTTGCCTGTTCTTAGACTTAATATAAATGAAATTATACAGTATGTACTATTTTGTGTCTGGATTCTTTTGCTCAACATAACATTTATAAGATTAATATTGTTGGTGTAATTGTAGATCATTCATTCTTATTGCTTTATTACTGTGTACAAATATATCACATTTAGTCATCCATTCTATTGCTGATGTGCATTTGGGTTTCTAGTTAGAATTATTCCAAATAATGCTATAAATATATGTTCATGCAAAGTATATGTCTTTTGGTGAACATACATACATATCTCTGTGGTGTATATACCCAGCAGAGAAATTATTGGATTGTAGAGTATGTATATGGTCAGTCTCAGTAGATATGCCAAACAGTTTTCCAAAGTTGTTAAACCAATTTCCCCTTTACCACCATTAATGTGTGAGTGAGGGATCATATCTGTTTTATTCACCATTGTATTTCCTGCACCTGTCACAGTGCTTAGTACCTTTAGGCACTCAAGAAGTCTTGGATGAATAAATTCAACTACTGTATGTCAGCAGTGTCTGAATGATTACTGGCATTTCATTGATCTTTTTAACTTGTAAGATTTATAGTCCACTTCACAGTTTTGCTAAAAGCTGTCCTTAGATAATTAGTTCTTGGGGAAAAAAAAAAAGACCTCTTCAGTAAATGCTATTCTTTAGCATAAATAGCTGACTCTTACTGGGATAAATAGTATTCATTCAATAACATAGAATACAGATATGTTAGCACAGGAAGGCATTGTAGCCCCAACTCTCCTACCCTCTCACTGCACAGTTGAGGACACAGAGGTGCAAAGAAATCAAGTTACATACCCTAATCTTAAGAAAGTATTCTTGAGATTCATAAGTAGACATATTCTTTATTTTCTTCTTTAAAACTTTGGGTCAAATGATTGTTTAATTAGTATAAATAATGTGTTTTACTAAGAATAGACTGGGGTTCTTATTTTATGGATAAAATACCCACACTTTTACTGTGACCTCCCCCCCCAAAAAAACTTTTCTTTTGTAAATAAAAGAAATTCTTTTTTTTCACCATGCAAAATTGTTTAGGTTTTCTCTCTAAGATGAGATTTCTCTCTCTTTTCCATGGCTTTATCAGAATCAATTCTGAGAATAAATGGTTTTTTGGATAGACTTTTTGTTCATTTCTTTCTTACCACAAGCATCTTATAAAACAATCTTAAAAGATAATAAGCTTTTGAGACTTTCCTCTAAAGAATAGGTACTTTACAATGAATAAAATTGAGAAAAAGCCAATTCAACATTTAATATGTACCTACTCAATAGCTGCAAATATTTTGAGGAGGGTTGAATCATTGCAATTTTCCAAGGTCTAGGCCATAGACTAGATTTGAATGAAGATGTGTATAGTAGATTCTATTAATGACTTCAAATCTTTACACCTTATTATAGGTCACTGCTCTTTAAGATGTTGCTTTGTAGTTTCTTCCAACGAAGAGATAGAGTACATTTCCCTATCCCTTAACTTTAAGCTCAGGTATATGAATTTCTTTGACCAATGGAATATTAGGGGGCATAAGTAACCAAAGGTTTGTTAAGCTTGCTCTCTTGAGCCACCCCTACCACCATGAGATATCATAGCTAGCTTGCTGGTTCCAGCGTGAGGCTGAGAGACATGTAAAACAGAGCCTACGTGCCCTAGCTGAGCGTGGCCTAGATCAGATTACCTCCACTTAACCTCTTAGATGCATGAATAAACCCAGCTAAGATAAACTAGGCTAATACAAACCACACCCAGATTAACTGACTCCAGATCCCTTAGATGTATGATCTAAATAAATACTTATTGACGTATGTCAGTGAAATTTTGTAATTGTTTGTAATGTAGTGTTATTGAAAATATAGTTAACTGATACAATATTTTTAGGTAATTATAGGAGGATAATGGCCATGTTTACCAGAGAATGATGAAAGGGGCAAGTGCCACGGCAAGGAAAACTTGTCAGTAGGCAAGAGGCTTATCCAAGTTATGGGTAGAGAGTCTTAAAAACAGGGCTATGTTCTAGCATGTAAGGAGCTCAGTAGTCACCAGTCCATTGTAACAGGTAAAAAGCTGAAGAAACTAAAAAATCAGCAACTCTTCTTAGGTCTGTCAGAGAAGTGAGGTCACAAGGAAAACTGCTACCCCCCAAAATTGGAGAAACAGATAGACAAATGCAAAAAAATTTCAACATATTGGATAGAAATCTTCATGGAAACCAATACCAGTGAAGGAAAACCAGAGCTACAATTGATGAATTGCTAAAGTTTCAGGGTGGACAATTATGAAAGTTAAAAACTCCAGGAGGACCCAGTCAAGTGGAGGTACCCAAACTTTTGTGAGTATTACTTCTAGAAGCTCTATCAAGTATAGTAAATATCAGAGAAAAATCCCCATGTCCTTCTGGCAGGGGCAGAGCAAAAGGAATCATTTTGAATCACATCAGAGAATTATGTTCTTTTTAAGAGAAAAAGAGAAACTAACTAAACTAACTTCAAGAGAAACTAATTTACTGGAACCTAAATTATTGAGATTTTATCAGTGCCTAACTGGAGGAAGCCAGCCCTCTGTCTTACCTAAGGAGAGGGGAAAGGAAGACTGAGAAGCACTAATGAAGTCCATAGCCCTGGGCACAGGCTCACCAAAAGACTGAGACCTAATCACAGGACTATAGAACTCCTCCTTTTCCCTCCATCTCCCCACTACATTCCTAAAAGCCTATTTACTGCAGTTCCTTTACCCAGTACATTGTGTCTGTGTTTTAACAAAAAATTGCAAGGCATACTAAAAGACATAAAACAAAGTTTAAAGAAATTGAATGATCATCAGAACCAGTCAGAAGTTACAGAAATACTGAAATTATCAGACCAGAAACATTTTCAAGACTGTGATTAATATGTTAAAGGCTTTAATGGATAAAGTAGACAATACACAAGAACAGATGGACAATGTTAGCAAATAGATATTCTAAGAAAGAACAAAAAGGAAATACTAGAGATGAAAAACACTACAACAGAAATGAAGAGTGTCTTTGATAGACTCATTAGGCTGGACAAAGCTGAAGAAAGAATCTCTGAGCTTGAAGATATAGCAATAGAAACTTGAAATCAAAGAGAAAAAATATTGATGTAACCTAAACATCTGTACCCCCATAATATGCGGAAATA
>CAUYSK010107245.1:0-17613 GCA_963575035.1 Avahi laniger | reverse complement strand
CATATCTCTGTTTAACCCCTCTGTTTAAATGATAAACTTACCTTAGAATTTAGAAATTAACCTTTGAAAGACTTTGTAACCGTTTGCTCAAGTAAATAGAATTAGTTAAAGAATCTGTAAAAGCCTTCTGTAAAAGCCTTTTGAAAATCTGTTAACTTGAGAGGAACTACCTATTGTTATGTAAATCTGTTACCCCTGACAATTATTCACTATTTTCTATAAGTTACCATGTAAGACCTCATTCGGGGCTTTTGAGACCCACGGAGAGGTACGAGCCCCCTGAGCTCCTGCTTTGCCTGTAATCTTTATAAACTTATAAAACTATATCTTTGTCTCAGTGTATTCTTTTATTTCTTCCATTTTCCATTTTTCTCTATTATTTTCTTATCCCTTGCAACTCTACCAAAGGGACCTGGTTTTTTGCAGGGAGCACTGGCCACGTTCCCCGCAGGTTTTGTTAAATTTTTTTTTTTGGTTCTGTGCATTTGGAATTTGGAAAAAAAATTTGCCAATATTTCTTTAAATTTTTCTGTTACAAGTTATTTTTTCTCATTTTCTTTAATTCCAATTTCACATATGTTAGACTACATGATATTGTCCTACATGTCACTAAGGCTCTGTTCATTTCATATAGCCTATTTTCTCTATGTGCCTCAGTTCCCTTAGTATCTTTTTGTGTTTCTTCAAATTCACTAATATTCTCTTCTGAAGTGTTCAATCTGCTTTTAAGTCCATACAATGAATATTTTACTTCAGATATGTTATTTTTCAATTCTAGAAATTTCATTTTCATCTGGTTTTTAAAAATAGTTTCTATTTCTCAGTTGAGATTTCTTATCTGTGCATTCATTTGTCTGTATTTTCCTTTATGTCTTTGAACATATTTATAAAAAATATTTTTAAGTTTTTGTCTTTTAATTCTAATAGCAGTGTCATCTCTAGGACTGTTGACATTGATTTTTTTCATTCTTGGCTATGAGTCACATTTTGTTGCTTTTTCATATGTCTAGTGTTTTAAAGATGTCTGCTGGATATTATAGATGCTAAGCTATTGATAGTTTGGATTATATTCTTTACTTCTAAAAAATGTTTACTTTTTTTCTGCGAGCAGTTAATTTAAGGGGCTTAGTGAAATCCAGAGTAGCACTACTCTTAAAAGTGTGAACTTTGTTAGGTAGTAAGTGAATGCCCAGAGTGTTTACCATGGGATTTCTACTTTGCCTGGCCAATACTCCATCTCCTCTCATGAGATGGAGGTGAAACCTCCAGAATCATAGTCAGTACCCCAAGTGGCTCTTTTATGCCAGGCTTCTTGGAAGTTTCCCTGAGCATGTACAACTTAGTTTTTAGCCAAGACTCATTGTGACTCTATGCAGATTTCTGGGGATCCTTCATTGCCCAATTTCTCCTGACCTGTAAATTCCAGTTGCCTCAGTGCCCCCAAACACTGATATTGTTTCTTTTGCCCAGGGAGACCACTGACCTCGGTTTTGGCTTCACTTCTAAATGCTGCACTTTGTAAAGTGCTTCCAGACAGAAAACTGGGGTGAATGTGGAGCTCACCTCATGTGTTTCCCTTATCTCATGGATCATGGCCTTGTGACAGATGTTGCCTATGCCTGGAAATAATTGCTCCATACAGTTTGTGAAGTTTAATGGTTTTGTTAAAGATACTAAGAATAAGTCTGATCCCCATTTCTCTATCATGGCTCAAACTGGGAGTCTCTTATCAAAACTTTTTAAATTCAGTTCCAGTGATGATATCATGCTACTTCACTGCTTGGTGGCTCAATGTGATGGTTAATTTTATGTGTCAAATTGACTGGAACTTGGGGTGCCCAGATTAAACATTATTTCTGGGTGTGTCTGTAAGGCTTGTTTCTAGACGCAATTAGCATTTGAATCTGCAAACTATAAAGCAGGTGGCCCTCCCCAGTGTGGTGGGACTCATGCAGTCCACTGAGGGCCTGAATAGAACAAAAAGGCAGAGGAAGTGGAGATCCGCTCTCTTTGCCCAACCACCTGAGCTAAGATATCAGTTTTCTTCTGTCCTCACTTGGAACTTATACCATAGTCCCTTTGACTCTCAAATTACACCACTGGCTTTCCTGGGTCTCCAGCTTGCAGACAGCAGATTGTGGGACACCTCAGACTCTGTAATTGCATGAGCCAATTCCTTATAATAGATTTCACGTGTATATTATATATACTTATATATAAATATCACTATATAACTGTACCCCCATCTATATATACATATTTCCATTATTAGTTCTGTTTCTCTGGAGAACCCTGACTAATTCCATTACCAGGTATTGTTTGACTACCAGTAGGCCAACTATATCATATATCTGTTATAATACTGACAGACACTATTATCACATGCTATTTAGTGACAGGTCTAATGATATAATTTCAAAATATTGGTGAGTATAAATGGTGCTAAGATATCTGCAGCAACCATAATGCAGTATGAAAGTACATGATTTGTACTGATGATAAGGTCACAGGCATTGCTACTGTTACTGTGATTTGTAGTTTATATGTGACCTGGCTGCAAGTTCACTGATCTTCTTCAGTGCTCAATTTGCTATAAGCCTATCCAGTGATATTTTCATTTCGTATATCATATTTTTTAGTTTCAGAAATTCCATTCGGTTCTTTTTTTTAAGTCTCCATTTCCGTTAAAGTTCCTTCTCTGCTAATACTAGTGCGGTTTATCATCTACATTGATAATGAAAGGAAATGGAAAATTTCACTGAGAATATAAAGATGTATTTTTTTCTTATTCATATTCATGGGTCACCTGGTACAAAATGCCAACAGCGATTCTCTCTGGGTGATGATTATGGGAGATTCTTATTTTCTTCTTCATTCTTTTCTGTTTTTTTCTAGTATTTCTTCAATGAGCATGTATTAATTTGTAATTGCAAAGACTAAATATACCTTAAAATACCACTTAAATAGCATGTAAAGAAATATAACATTCTTTTAATACTATTATGTAAAATTTTTAAAAATATGTGTTGCATCATGTTATATTCATTATATTCCAGTTAAGGTAAAACGATTAAACAAACATGTTAAAATGATGGTAATTTTTCTTAATGATGGAAAACATAGAAAAAAGCAATATGATTAGGATCATATCAATATTTATTATAACAGTTTTCTCAATTTTAATGTTTGATATTCTATAAATAAATCTATTTCATGTACTGAAAATCATTACTTTTTCGAAATGAAAATTTATATGAACAATGTAACTATGATACTTTATGATGTATCTGCACCTTATTTGTCTGATGCACTTTATTTTTTAGTGTTGGAATTCACAATAATTATGTCTTGTCATTGAGAGGAGATAGTTCTTTGATTATTCATTACAATTAACCGCAAGTATCTAACCAGATTATTAAAAGGTAGGGGTTACTTCGTGGGAGTAGGGTAAGCCCTTGGGAAGTGAGTATTTTTCCCTTCAGGACATTTATTAAATCACCATTATGTGAACTAAGGTCATAAGCCAGTAATGATTAACTTCCAAGTTACAAATTGTCATTTTGAGCAATTATTATTTAAAATAAAATAATCCCACTTTGCTGTAGTTGTGTTTGTAATTTTGTTGGTCCTGGGCTAGGTGTAGCTGGAACAGACACAGAGGAAGGCAGAATTTCTAGATAGACAGTGAACTCTATTTAAAAGCTGACCTATTTAAAAATTCAAAAACTACATGACAAGTGAATGTGAAATGAGCCCTTCAACAGGATTCCAATAAAAGCACACAATCTTTTCTCTAAAGTTGAACCCTATTACAACGTGGATTCTGGGGCAGCTTGCAGTATGTCATAGGCCAGCTCATGTTCCCTAAATACTGCCCTAAATAGAGGAAAAGGTGTCTCACCTCTCCTGTGCTGACTGTCCTGTCTCTGGGTAGTAGTACTAATGTGTTCAATAGTACATTGCTAAGTGACGCAGCCACAGCCTGGACTCGTTAGTGTGTTTCTCTTACACGTCTGGAGCACAAATTCGCTTCTTGGTGTGAGGAAGAAGGATGCCATCTTCAGTCTGGGCCCAGTGATCTGTGGTACACTCAGTATTAATTGCTCACTATTCTGGGAACTTCAAATATCAATTTGACTGTGCTGTACAGTGTGATCATTCACTATAAAGGGGTTTGAAATATGTCTTTGCAGTGACAACGGCTAAAATGAACAGATATTCATTCTTATCATAAAATGAAATATATCCTAGATCCTCAAGCTTGAAAGGGGGCTTGTGGAGTGACCTACATAAATAAGAAAGAGGGATCTTCATTTACTGAAGCTTAGGTGAAACACCCAGCAACTGTTGGTGCGACTGTAGGGACCCCAGACACTTGGCACCTTCTGGGATGGAGATGAGTCAAGTCCTTCAGAAACGCTGCTTTGCCGTGGCTGCTCACCACGCATGCTCTGCCTTCGCTGAGAGGCCCAGGACAGTCAGGAAGACTGCAAGATTCTTGGGACTTTGAGTCACTTTCCCATTGTAACAAACCGCAAAGAGAAGCTGCTTCCATGGTGTAGTCCTCTCTACTGTGCTCCTGTCACAAGAACTTTCCAGAACTTCTGTCAGTGCACAAATTCCCAGAAGCATTTCTGGAACCCCCACCTATATTTCTTTTCTTGCCGTTGACCTCATAACTCAGGCCACCTCCTTATTCTAGGTTGACCACAAAAGAGGAAACGCTGTCTCCTACCCTTAAGTATTCAGACTACCCATTTTTGAGAAATTTAAAAATGGTTTTGCTAATAACTACAGAGAGGTAGACAGGTATAGTATAAGGTGACAAAAAGGGAACTACTTGTAAGAAATCTAAAAAAAGTAGAATAATGGGTGTCCCCTTTTCCCTGGTCTACACAGAAACAAAAATAGAGTGAGGCAGGATATTTCTTAGATCTTGTCTACTTCTTTATGACAATTTTTCTTCTCCTCTGAGTCATTTCTAGACTCAGAACAGTACCCTTTCCCTGTTTTTTCTTCAGGTCTAGTGAATCCTGAATTTGCCTTCTTTCAGAAAGCACAGTTTACCAAACCACCTGATTATAGGTACTAGCTTAAGCACTTGGTAAAAATATGGATCAAATAGCCCCGTCCAAGATGTAAAAAGCCCAAGTCTCCAGAGGAGAGACCCTGATTTTCTATTTTAGATAATTGCTCAGGTAATTTATATTATCAGACCAACTTGGGACACACTGTCTAGACCTACCTATAGGATCAAGTGAAAGTTCCTCTCCAATTTCCTATTTACTGGTGGGCTTTAGCAGGTGAGATAAGGGCGAAGGTGCCCACGAATGCACATGAGGCTTATTTCCAGCTCAGAGGAAATGCTAGACTTGCTAGTTCTGCTCACATACTCGCTCGCAGCCTGCCACCTTCCTCAGAAGTTCTAGAGGCTTTACATGTGTGTCCTGATGCTCTCGGTCAGCAAAAGGGCACCAGGGTGTGTGATGCATGAGAGGGTACGCTGGGTACGATCGCATCTCGTATGTGAAAATCCGCAGGAACCTCTGTGGGATACGACCAGCTCCAGCCAGGGGCACAGGACAGAGTGGATTTTCAGTCTCCACTTCCATTTTTCAGTCTTGTTGATTTTTATTGATACTTTGCAAAAAATAGGTATTTCTTTAAAAAAACTAATTAAGAATTAAAAAAAAAAAAGACTTACACTTGCCGTTCTCCATATTAGTGGGTTAAAATTTCTCCACCTTGGAGAAGCCAATGTAGCTGTTTGCAATTTATAACAGAGCGCAAACTGAATTTGACTGACGTGTTCATTCTGGTGTCTGGTTCTTTGGGGCCACACAGGCATGATTAGATTTCCAGAGCCTCGGCCTTCCTGCGCCTTTTTCAGGAGCCGGGCGGAGCCCCTGCCTCTCAGGAGGGCGGGGCAGGAGGACGGGGGATGGACCGGTCCAGGCAGGGCTGCAGGACTGGCCCTGCTTTGAAGCTACCGACTCACGCTAAAAAAACAAAAAGCACCAAACTGCAAACGAAAACCATCTGCCTGCTATCCAGCACGAGTACCAAAGTGTTCTTTTAATTGTAGCTGTTGCTGTAATTTAAACAGAAAGTATTTTACATCCATTTTTCTCAAACTGCTCTGATCACAGTAGTTTTCATTTTGCCTTAATGTAGCAAATACATCCGACTACTTAATTTTGCTCCTTTTTGTAATACAGCACTTTACATTTAAGCATCCCAGGCTGCTCTTGTGTATTTCCAAAGTAGAAGCCGACTGACTAAACCTCTCCAAGTTATGCTATGACTTTAAAAAATTAAACTGTACTTCCAAATGACTTACTTCATTCAACTCTAAATGAAATAATGGCTTTAGATGTCTCCTGTATTTTAAATTTAGATGGAAATTAAATTCAGCACAAACCACATCGTGTGTATAATAGTCAAATATCATTTTAAGAGGTTATTATTTGAATGGATCATTTTCTCAGGGGCTACTCTTTGTGGCTGAGTGAGCAACAGTGGGTTCCCGCCTACCCTTATTAATGCATGGATAGCTTTTCTTGTTTTCAATCCCACAAATAAAAATCTTTTTCCAAAGAGAGAGAGAGAGATAGGAAGAAAAGTTCCCACTGGAATATTGTAATTTTCTTATAGGATGAATAAATTTCTCCAAACATTTGTCTTAAAATATTAGCGTATGCATTGTCCATATAGTGGCTCTTGATTGAATGATTTGAAGTACATTTGGAGGTTATATTTTTCTGGAAACTTCTTGTTTCAGGTTAAGCAGCGTTATTGGTGGGTCTTTAAATGATCTTACCCTGTCCTCAATGAGGGGTGGCGAAAATACCACTTAAGAAACCACGCTGGAGAGGAGACTGACCTTTATCATGTAATTCTCTCCAACCTGCTACCTTCCTCTTCACATTGGTCTCTTGCATGCTGTCCCTGCAAAGTCTGGGCCCCAAGTTTTGGGGACAAACTGTTGAAAAGCAGAGGACTTCTCATATAAATGCTACTCAGTCATTTCATTTTGTAGTTTTTGTTATAACCTTAAGATCTCTATTGTGACTGTTTCCATTTTAATTAAAATGTATTTAACGCATACAGAGTATAATTAAGAGAAGTTAGCATTGTTAGACACAGATGTCAGCTAATACCAAAGAAAGAAACTTACACTGGAAGGCTGAAGGCCTGGATTTTAGTTATTTTTCTATGCTCATTGTGAATTTGGGAAAGCTACTTAACATTCTCGGGGCTATGCCATTCTTATTTGAAAAATGAAGATAGTACTGCTCACTTTACTCATTATGAACTTTTTTCCCTCTGTAAATGGAGCTAGATTACCTTCCCAACATTTCTCTCCCCACTGTGTTCTACCATACAGGGTTATTTTAAAGATATGCAATGACAAGTAGAAAAGTGTTTTTAAAATGTCTCTAGGATGCAAAGCATTGCTTTGAATATAAATATTTGACACAGATTGTTGCCAAATTTTTTCAAGGTGGGATCTGACATGAGGGGTGGAGGAACAGCTGTTTTTGTAAGTCTTGAAAATTAAGCTTTATCTTTTCTGAAGAGGGAAAAATGCCCATTAAAATCCACTAGAACCTGGTTATTTTAAAAAATTTCTGAACATTTGATTCTTTAAATGGGCCCCTGAAGGGATTGGGCCAATAGAGAATTTGTGGCAAGGCTTTAGTCTGTAGTTTAGCTTAATTTTTTTCTGGCTTACATAAAAAAAAAAAATTGCTAAATAGGTAATAAATTTCCTTAAATGTTTGCATGCAGATTTCACCTGCATTTAGTGTGTGAGATACCTATTGTTAAAAGTAGGACATAAATAAAGGAGATAAATAAAATACCATTCCACTAAGGTTTGTTTTCCCTTTTGTCCTCTCCAGCTCTTTCCAAGGGTGTTAAAATCTGCTGAGATTTATTTTGATGAAGGTAAGTTGCTTCTAGTTATCAGGCAGTAAAGATGTTCTGTTATTGTTTACTATTTCAGCAGCTCTGTAAGGTACATCGGAACACTTGTGGTTATGAGGCAGAAATAATGAAAAGCCATTTTTGCTAGTGATGTCCAAAGCTTTGACTTACCTTTTCAGAAGGTGAAAGATTTATTACTGACACCTCAGGTGGTTTTGAAAGATAATGGGTCATGGAGCCATAACTGTGAGAGACTTTTGAGGTTTGATCTTGGGAGCAATGGGTTAGTATGTAGAGGAAAATATTCAGAGATGTAGACCATGGCCACTCTGGGGCACATACAGAGAAGCGGTCACCAGGTATTGAGGGCATGGCCAATAAGAGAATGTGTGGATTAAGGTTATAACCTTGAGTTGCTCTCCTCAAAATGCTTGTGTGTTCAATGTGGCACATGCATCGCAGAGGTAGTAAGTGGCTTGATTACACCTGTATATAACTGAAAACCCTGGACTGGCAACTCAGGACCTACTGGATCTGATGCTGGCCACTTATGTGATCTTGAGCAAGTCCTCTGCACTTTTCTGAAACTGAAACAATAGATTAGCGACTAACTGAAATCAAATTCCCCAAATGAATTCATTTTATTTAAATATGCATTTATTGACTATCTAGACAATAGAGATCTAAATAGGAATAGAGCTCAGTTCTTGTGGTGGTGGTGATCTGAAAGTGAACATTTATAAAGCAGTGTAGTAAGACACTTAATGAGAATGGATATTAGCATGAGGGTCACACAGATAGGAAGCCATTTCATTTAGGAGTAGAAGGACCCACCAGAGGAAGTTAAAGGAGATTGCTTTTGAACTCGGTCTTGCATATGGGTCCAGGAAAAAAAGGCCAACAGGGAACAACAGTGTTCTATGCAAAGGGTCAGATGGTAAATATTTTTGGCTTTGCAGGCCATATGATTTCTGTTGCAACCGCTCTACTCTGACATTGTAGCATGCAAGCAGCAATAGTAAACGAATGGACGTGGCCGTGTTCCAATAAAACTCTATTTACAAAAAGGGGTAGAGAGCCAGGTTTGGCCTGTGGATTTTAGTTGGCTGACTCCTGCTGTAGAAAGACAATATGCAAAGATGAACTTCATCTACTGCTAAGATTATCTTGGTACTTTTTTTTCCTCTTCAGAGTTTTAATAAACATGACTTCACAGATTTATATATATGTATAAACCTGGGGGTGTGCATCAGAATAAACTGTTCATATTCCTACAGTCTTACAATCCTCAGGCATGCTGGCCCAGCTTCCAACTCCCACACTTACAACTCATAGCCGGAAGGTTTTCTCTGGCTACCAGAGCTGCGAGGCCATGCCTGGGGAGGAGGACAGGTGTGGGGGGAATTGATATGACTCTCGCCTCCTTTAAGCTCCCAACCAATGCCCGACAGGAGTTGGCAGATAAGGTGATACAGCTACTTCACCCCTTGGGAGAGATCACTCTCAGCATGAGTTCTATGGACTGTCTCTGAGTTCCCACTGGGTGGAAGTTCAGTTGCCTGCAGTTGTAACTTGCTTCACAGCATACTCCTTATTGGCTTCTTTCCTTCTCCGTCTCATCTACCCTCTTCACTTAGAAGTTCACGGGCACCTCCCAGTCATCTGCTTGTACTCAGATCTTTGTATTATCATTCGCTTCTGGAGAAATACCAACCAAGACAGCATAATGTTTGGGTCTGGAGGACGTAAAGGAAACTCTACATGTGAATTCTTAAAAACCGATTAAGAGATCTTTCTCCAGTAGGACAGCCTTCCCTCTGTGGAACTGATTACGGATGATTTTATTTGGGTGCAAAGATCCAGTAATGGAAAACATTTTTCTTAATTATTGACAGATTTGCCTACTTTATGGTCAGGTTCTACAGCAGATGCCATCGGTCCCCTCCCGACTCTCCCTGTAGCTGCAAACAGGGCCCACCTGCCTGCACCTGAGGCTCTGCAGCCTTCTCTTTTCCTCTCACTTCTGGAGGTGCTGGGCTGGGCACGGGTGCATGCTGAGTGATCAGGGTTGGAGAAAGCTGGGAGAAATGGGCTCACTGGGATGGGACTGGAGGCAGAGACAGGATCATAGGAGATGAAACTGGCGAGGTTGGAAAGGAGGATGTGGTCTGGCCATGAGGGGCCCGAATGACTGGGCGAAGAACTTGGATTTCATTTTGTATCCAGAGTTAAGCCACACACAGTTTTTGAGGAAGGAGTGGCAGGAGTGTTCAGTACCATTCAATAAGTACTTACTGACAGCCTACAATGTACCAGCTGTTGTGACAGGGGCAGCAGTGTGTACAAGAAGGTGCTGAAAAGTCACCTCCTTTAAGAAACCTTTTCTGATCCCTCAGGTAGAAAGACCCGTCTCTTCTCTGTACCCCTACATGGTGCCTCTAACACTTTAGTACATTTGTTAACTTACCACCTGTCTCCACCCCTACGGCCTGTTTTATTCGCTCTGCATCAAACTTTGTGCTACAGTTAGCTGTAGTAAATGGTCTTCCCCCATTTTTTTTTTCCCCTGAAAGTGACATCAGGTCAATAAGAACATTGAGCTCAGCCTCCAGTGGGGAGAAATCACAATCCACCAACATGTTTCCCAAGAAGTGTGGTCTTCTTAACTAAAGGACATTGAACATCTTTACCCTGATGTCTGAGAGCCTCAGGGCTATTTGAGCTCTAGTGGGTGGGGCTATTTCTTTCTCCCTCCACTAGATAAATGCCTGAGTCATTGTTCTCACCCTGGTCTAGTGATTCCAAATCTTTTTTGAGAAAGAGGAGCTCCATTAAATATTTCATTGTGAAAATTCTCAAACACAAAAGCATTAAAAGTGAGAACAGTCATAATGAATTTTCACATACCCTTCACTCATTTATCTAGAGTTCCCCATTCTTGTTCCTCTATTCACTTTTGCCCTTTGTGCTTTGCTATTTAAAAGTAGATTCAGTCATCATCTCTCTCTTTTTTTGTAATGGCAGAAAGTTAGGTTAAAAGTATACAGTTCTAGTCGGGACATTGAATTTGAACATGTGTCTATTCTTAGAGCACTGGTTCTAGTCTTTGAAGATTTGGCCTGAAGGTTAAAGTTTCGTGAAAAAATAAAACTACAGGCATAAACCTGCAGTCTTTTTACCCCTTACAGGGTTGGCCTTATTACCTCAAGCAATAAGTCTAACCTTTTTCCCTCAGTGTATTGAAACTAAAGAGTAAGTAGTTGGTTCCCACTGTTCTTCCCACAAATTTTCAGCGGGGTAAGGCCAATTCACTGCTTGTTTTAGGCTTAAAACTCCCCCTGAAGTGCAAGGATGAAGGCTGGTGTGTAATTGAAGTTGCCGGATATTGTGTACATAAGGTGGGAGAGTGAATTGAATTTCATGGGCTTTTCTGCAGCTTTCTGTCTTAACTAAAAACGTTGGCATTTTTCTCGGAAGCTGGCTGTATGCTTATTGAGAAAGAGAGTCTTCTCTTCGGTATAGTGTGACATTTCTACAAAAATCAATGATTTAGAAACAGGTACCTGAAATGAAATGTGCAGCTTCACTTTCCATTTGTTGGAAAGCCTGCTGGGCTGGTTTTGAAATCTTCATACATGTGTGGTAGACCTTCAGGGGGTAAAAATGATATTGACTCTGCACTTTGGAACATGTAACAAATATCTTTTGGAATGCGGCAAAAAAGGAAACAACCACCTAGTCCTGTATTTCCAGATTGGTTTTGTGGTATTTAATTAATTTGTTGTTTACTTTTAGTATTAGTGTTTATTTTTTCCCTTTTATTATGGAAGCTTTTTATCTTTATTAGACTCGATTACCTAATCCAATGGAAGGGATGGTAATGAAGGTGGCTTCGCACTACATTATCCATGTGTCAAGTTGAAACTTGTTCTCTGATTATTAGAGGTAGTGAAGCTTATAGGAGCATGATGATGTTTTAATTTGAATTTTGAAAACTAAAGAGGCCAGGTACTAAATATTGACACAATGAAGAGGGAGAGGCTCGATCCACTTTGAAATCTCGCTCCCTTCCCCCACTAAGATGCTCAAGACTTTCTACATCTTCTTTAAAGTCTTCAAACTATAAAAAGATTAACTTCTACAGTTACTGATAAAGGAGGAGAGAAAAATAGAAAAGAATATAAAAAGACTCTAATAAAAACTGCGTACGGGGCTAGCACTTAATTCCGTCTCACAGTAACGAGAAGAAAGCATAATGGAGATCGAGGAACGGGGCCATTTACATAATCACTTCCTAGCAACAGCTGTAATGAACAAATACGGGCAGACGAATCAATTCTCCGCGATTCCACCTCACCTCGGAGCTTAAAGAAAAGAGAAAAAGGAAAGCAGCAATCAAATGTCTGACAGTCCTTGAACATGGGTTATGTCCTATGTAGTTTCAGACCAGACCACTTGATCTTTGTTACCGTGGCTTAAAACTGATTTGGCAAAAGAGATGCAGTCTGGTGAGACAAACATCACCTCTACCCCAGACACGCAGGGGTGAATGGTGCTCACCTTTTCTGGGAACAGGTGGGCAAGGGCTGATGCCTGTGAATTTTCTGGCTGGGCTTGAACATCATTAACATCAAGATCATCCTCACCCTCCTTATCCACTGCTGCTATCGTCTCTGGAGTGCTTCCTTACTCTACGTCCTATTTCCTGCAACCTGCACAACATTCCTGTAAAAGTAGATATGATCATCTCTATGTGACAGATAAAGAGTCTGAGGCTTAAAGCAGGAAAATGGGCCAAAATCATCAAAGTAATAATAGTTCATTTTCACTGTGCACGTGCCAGGCACCATGTAAATGCTTTCATGGATTGTGTGATGTTACTGTTCTCACCACAGAGGAGGAAACAGAGCAGGGAGTTCAGATAATCTGCCTGGAGTTGTATAGCTGCTAAGAGGGAGAGCCAGAACTAGAATTTGGGCAGTTGGGTCAGAGGGTGCGGGAATCAAGACTGGAAGCCGTATGCACTCGATGCACAGTACATGCTGGTGCCACTGCAACGCCCTGCGTCCACGGCCATCTGCAGGGCAGAGGCCACTGTGCTGGCCGATGGTCATGTGACTTGTGTTTCTTTATAGCCCACAGCATGGATGTAACAAAATTATTAGTATTAAATAGTCACATATTTCTGGCAATTGACTAAGGCCAATTGGAGGCAAAATCATGGATAATTTACATGTATGAAAGTGCGTGTGTGTGCACCTTTCTCATCCTGTGGTATTCCAGAACTCTCTTTCCATATTCATTTAATTTACTTAGCCTTTACCTACCTCATTCACATAACTGACCAGAATCTGAGCAAATACTTCGTACCACAGTTTTACCACCGAAGAGCGGATCAAAGGCGAATCATCCCAGAATGGCACATCAACATTTTTTTTAGGTGCAGGTGTTTTCAGTGTTTTAAACAGAATAAGTGACAACACGTGGAATTTCAGGTTTCTTGACAGGGACCTGGAGGAGATATCTTTAGGTGTATTGTGTATGTACAGTGGGAGTGAGGGGCGGCTCAGAAAGGATTTTTTGCGGGGGGCGGGGAGAGAGAGATTTCTGTCTCTCTAAAACCGGTCAAACAGACCCACATTGCTTATTCCACCTACATTATGATCCCCAGGCCTAGTCTTTTTTCCCTCTTGGCAAACAGGAAGATTCAAGGAGGGGCATGGATCTGGGGGAGATGTAGCCCAAGGAAAGTGGGTCAGTAGGCTGAGAGACAGGGGACAAATCTCTATTCAATTTCCTAGCTTGTGCCCTTTGTCTGTTGCCTACAGACAGAGTGCCTGTGTGTTCCAATTTTGCAGAATTACCTTCCCTGGTTAGTATGCGCTCCCCCAACCCCAGGGTCTGCAGAAATCCTTCCTGATCAACATCCTGTCCCCTTTTCTCTCTCTGCCACGCTGTTCATCCTTTCGGAGATCTGTTGTGATTTGGGGCACCTGAGGAATTAACCAGTCCCCTCTTGTCTTTGCTTAACCACAGGTGGAAGTCTCTACCCCCTTTTAAGCCGGCTCCTCCCCCCAGGACGCCTTTGAGCAGCCATCTCTTAAAGTGAAGAGCTCGGTGGTGGGGCTCTGTTTCCGGTCCCCTGCCCAGCAAGCCGTTGTGGGACTGGGGAGCCCCGCTCCTCACCCACCCTGCTCCTGGGCCTCCGCAATGCTCTCCAAGGCCATAGGAAAGGCCTAAGCGCACCGGGATGAATTTCCCTGTAAGGATTGGCGCCCAGTGCGCGCAAACAATGGGGAAAACTGGGCCAGCCGCGGTGGGGGGACCCGCGACCTGGGATGCGGGGGCACCTGCTGGCGGCCTTTGCCCCTCAGGACATGCGGCTGCATTCCACTTCGTGGCGGGGCTGGGACATCGCCGCCTTTTCCAGTCTGAAGGTCGTTGCAGCGAAAATCTTTTGTAAAAAAATTTTTCCCTCCCCTACATTTTCTTTCTCTGCCCCTCACTAATCTCAGGATTTGAACGATTCTCTTTTGACTTCCGAGCTTGACATGATAGGAGAGAGATGCTGACATGGCTGTTGTTTTGCTAGCTTTTGTTTCCTGTGCAGCAGAAAGTGTTACCATTTGAGACATTGTGAGATTGTGCCCCAGCAAATGTCTTAATTTTTTTTTACTTGGAAAAAACCCCTGCAACCTACCTTTGCAGTAAGAACTCCCCCCACCCTACTTTTAGAGAAAGTACTTGACAGCGAATAACATCCTATATTAATAGACCAATAATTGCTACATTTCAAACCATGTAGGTTTCCTTCTGAAACCTCAATGGCATTTGGATACTGTGGTAGGGGTTTAAATGTAGCAACTAATGTGCGCTTCCAGCGAGCATTTCTCCACCTCTCATCTTTTTATTGAACCTTTAAGTGGAACCTGTGCTCCTCTGGGTGGGAGCAAGGCTTTGAGATTGGGTCCATGGTTCAGCTCGGTTCTTTAGTGAAGATTCTAAGATCCCGAATTGAGTCAAGAGATGCATTTGTTAGCTTGGGTTTCAGATGAAAGCATGAAATCTCATTGACTTGCTAAACGTTGTGGTTTTGAATCAGGGCTTTGGAGACCAAGCTGTGAAACCTCCCAAACCAAAGTTCTAAACAGAAATCGCCAGCTGCGATTTGCATGTTGGCTTTGCCACAAAGTTTTAGTTCGATCCTGTTTCGGTGGCTATGATGTCGTATGAATAAGAATATTTTCTGATATTTAACCTAAAGTCCTCTTGCTGTTCCCAAAATCTGTTGCCTCAGACAACTGAGGCATTTGTGCTATTGTTTGGACAGGATTACGTCATGTACTTAACGGCCGGCCGTTCCTCAGACTAAATAAATCTGGTGTCACCCTCTATTAAGTTTTAAAAATATGTCTTTGCTGACAGAAACAGGAAAAGAAAATGCAAAAACCTTGGGCTTTCCTTTTATATTCCATTTTCACTTTATAGCTCTTGCGAAAGTATTAACACACATTTCAGTATTCAGTCAGTGAGGTTAGAGTTTTACTAGTGATGGCCTTGGTTAGCATCGTAAACTTGAACTTACCATTTACTGTGGGTTTGACTGACCTGGTCACGGCCAGACTGAAGGAAGCTGTGTAGACTATTCACATCTGTTACCATCCTTCCCCTCCCTCACTACCCCTTCCTCTATAGAAGGCAAAGCATTCTCTTTAACAGCAAGTGGTGGGAAACATGTTTGTTGCTTTTTCGTTGAATGATGAAAGAGAATTAAGTCAGTTGGCAACAGGTGCAGGTTCCATCATGCATGGAGGAGGCACTAGCTGCCATGGGTATGTGGCCTGTGTATCTAGGGCAAGTTGAAATTGTACCACTGCCACCCTGAGCAAAGCCCAGTTGGTTCTAGCAGTTGGAATGTCTGGCACATGTTTGAATTACCACCCGGGGTTTCACAGGTGACATCTTCACTCCAGAGGCCCTTCTTCTAGTTATATAGCAAAAGAAAAGGAAGACGATAGAGCAGATGCATTGATCCTTGCCCCAGGCTGCATACCTGAAAGACTGGCCCGTACAGACTTTGTGGAAACATTGCCTTTTCTTGCACGACTGACAGGTAAAGAACTCTCAGGTGATGGTGAATGCAAAAGGAAGCTGGTATCTTCGAAATTTTTAAGTAAGGGTTTTGTACCAACTGTACCACATGTAGCATAGACAGCTTACGGCCCCTTTAGAAGCTTTAATATGGTATAAGAGAGCCTTATTTTAATGACTTACAGTGCAGAAATCTCTTTAACTGCTAGTTGGAATATATGTAAACATCAGACATCCCACAAGTTTTTGATCTTTTGAACATGGCCATAACTGAGTATCCCACATAGAATGTGTAGGTGAGGGGTCATTCTTATTGAAATATGTTCTAAAATTTCTGAGGCAGAAGGCTTTATCTACTTATCATTAAAGATGTTAGTCATGAAGAAAGTACTTGTCTTGGAGTCTTTGATAGCTATTACAAATCTTGCAAGCACTATTTTCTTAGGCAGCTTTGTGTCAAATCAGATTTCATTTGGAGTAATAATTCTCCATCCTGGCCTTTTGATATCTCAGGGTGCTTCTCATTCTTTCATTTGGTACTGAAAACTAGTTAGTTTACAAAACCTTTCACGGATCTTTCTAAGACAACACATTATTTTAAAAAAATCACATTAGCCTTGGCTCAAAACTTTTGATGGCTCTCCATTGCGCTCTGAGTCTTGCTATGGAAAGGAATCATAGAGACCCAGTCTCCTGCTGGATACAGACATTATCTCCCCAGCAACCTTGTTCTGGCCCCTGCTTATCACCTGTAGCCACAGAGACTTCACTACCTCAGGAAGTAATCAGTTTCATTGTTGGACAGTTAGAGGTCTTAATATGTTTGTTTCTATATTGAGGCAGAATCCAATTCCTTGAAGCTTCGACCCAATTTTGCCCACAGGGACAATAACAAACATCTTCTTTCTTTTGGATCTGATAATTCCTCCTGTGGTAGAAGACATTACCTTGTCTCGCTCTTCACCAATTCAGGCTCAGAGGCCTTCTCTACTCCATGTGGCGTGGCTTTGACTCAGTATCAACCCCTGGATATGCTGTGGTGTAGGTCACTGTTCCCCTCAGGTGTGGAGTCAGATCAAGCCCAGACTTGTCTGGGCTTTCCGGAGTTACTCTGTGGGCTTGTCCACTGTGTCCATCCACATTTGTCTCTAGGACTTTGCAATACAGATTCCCCTGATTCATGCTGGTCATTTCTTCACTCTTCTGTAAATACAGCACAATAATTCTCTCTTTGGACTGTCTGAAAGCTCAAAGAGAAGTATAAACTATGATAATATCTTAGGATAATATCAGGATTTCAGGAACCTACAATACACATAGTGCTGATGCCGGGTGAGTGCATCACAGCCTCTGCCATTGTGGAAATAACAGTAAGCTGCTCAACTGGACCATGTAACAGTGAACAAAAATTGGTGGTTGTACATTTTGGTGAGAGTCATGAAGCTGGAAGCCACAAGTTGCTGTGCCAGAAAATTATGATGCTGTGTAGGTCTGTATGTGGGACCCCGGTATAGATGGGCTTGTCAGGAAAGACCTGCTTGGAGAGACAGTATTAAAGTGATACCTGAAGGATGATAAGAAACTGGCTCTGGC
>CAUYSK010107242.1:0-20190 GCA_963575035.1 Avahi laniger | reverse complement strand
AGGAGTTCGAGACCAGCCTGAGCAAGAGCAAGACCCCATCTCTACTAAAAATAGAAAGAAATTAATTGGACAACTAAAAATATATAGAAAAAATTAGCCGGGCATGGTGGCGCATGCCTGTAGTCCCAGCTACTTGGGAGGCTGAGGCAGAAGGATCGCTTGAGCCCAGGAGTTTGAGGTTGCTGTGAGCTTGGATGACGCCACGGCACTCGCTCTAGCCCGGGCAACACAGTGAGACTCTGTCTCAAAAAAAAAAAAAAATGCTTTTTTGTTACATGGATGAATTGTACAGTGGTCAGCCCAGGGCTTTTAGTATACCATTATCTGAATAATGTACATTGTACCCAATAGTAATTTTTCAACCCTCAGACCCCCTCCCTGCTTCTGAGTCTCCATTGTCCATTATATCACCTGCATGACCGTGCACACCCATTGCTTAGCTCCCACTTTTAAGTAGAACATGTGGTATTTGTTTTACTATTTCTAAGATACTTCACTTAGGATAATGGCCTCCAGTTCCATCCAGGTTGCTGCAAAAGCCATTATTTCATTCTTTTTTTTAAGGCTGGATAGTACTCCATGGTGTGTGTGTATATACATATATTACATTTTCTTTATGTACTCATCAGTTGATGGGCACTTAGATTGATTCCATATCTTTGCATTTGTGAATTGTGCAGCAATAAACATTCTAGTGCAGGCGACTTTTTGATATAATGACTTTTTCTCTTTTGGGTTGATACTCAGCAGTGTGATTGCTGGATTGAATGGTAGATCTACTTTTAGTTCTTTGAGGAATCTTCATATTGTTTTCCATAGAGGTTGTACTAATTTACATTCCCACAGATAGTGTATAAGCATTCTCTTTTCACCACATCCATGCCAGCATCTACTGTTTTTCGACTTCTTAACAATGGCCACTCTGACAGGGGTAAGGTCGTATCTCATTGTGATTTTAATTTGCATTTCCCTGATGAATAGTGATTTTGAACATGTTTTCATATGTTTTTTTGGCCATTTGTATATCTTCTTTTGAAAAATGTCTATTCTTGTGTTTTTCCCACTTTTTAATGGAGTTATTTATGTATTTTTTTCTTGCTAATTTGTTTGAATTCTTGTAGATTCTAGATCTTAGTACTTTGTTGGATGTATATTTTACAAATATTTACAAATATTTTCTCCTCTTCAGTAGATTGTCTAGTTACTCTGTTGATTATTTATTTTGATGTGCAGAAGCTTTTTAGTTTAATTAAGTCCCCTTTCTTTGTTTTTGTCTTTGTTGTATTTTGCTTTTGGAGTCTTAGTCACAAATTCTTTGCCTGGGCCAATGTCCAAAAGATTAACCAAGAAAAGCAGAGAGAGAAGTCAAATAAGCTTAATCAGAAATGAAAAAGGAAACATTACAACTGATACCACAGAAATATAAAACATCATTCGTGATGATTCTGAGAAGCTCTACACATACAACTAGAAAACCTAGAGAAAATGGATAAATTTTTGGAAACACACAACTTCCCAAGCTTGAATTGGGAAGAAATAGAAATCCTGAACAGAACAATAATGAGTAGTAAGATTGAATCATAACCAAAAAAATGTCCTAACAGCGACCACCACAACAACAAAAGCCCAAGACAAGACAATTCACAGATGAATTCTACCAGACCTACAAAGAAGAATGGGTGCCTATCCTACTGAAATTGTTCCAAAAGATCAAGAAGGAGGAAATCCTCCCTAACTCATTCTACAAAGCCAGTATCACCCTGATATCAAAGCCAGGAAAGGACGCAACAAAAAGAAAACTACAGACCAATATCCCTGATGAACATAGATGCAAAAATCCTCAATAAACAGATAATTTACTATAATCAAGTGGGTTTCATCTCAGGGATGCAAGGATGGCTTGACATGCACAAATTAATCAATGTGATTCACCATATAAACAGAATTAAAAACAAAATCATGTGATCATCTCAATAGATTCAGGAAAAGCATTTGGTAAAATCCAGCACACCTTCATGATAAAAAACCCTTAACAAACTAGGCACAGAAGGCACATACTTCAAAATAATAAAAGTCATATGTGATAAACCCACAGCCAACATCATATTGAATGGGGAAAAGTTGAAAGCATTTCCCTTAAGAACTGGAATAAGACAAGGATGTTCACTTTCACTGCTTCTATTCAACACAGTGATGAAAGTTCTTGCCAGAGCAATTAGGCAAGAGAAAGAAATAAAGGCATCCAAACTGGAAAAGAGAAGGTCAAACTTGCCAATGATATGATCTTATATTTAGAAAACCCTAAAAATTCCTCCAAAAGACTCCTAGAATTGATAAAGGCAGTAAAGTCTAAGGTTACAGAATTAATGTACACAAATCAGTAGCATTTCTATATACTAATAATAGCTAAGCTGAGAATCAAATCAAGAACTCAATGCCATTGACAGCAAATGGCTTTCCCCAATGTGGGCGGACATGATGCAATCCATTGAGGGACTGAATAGAACAAAAAGGTGGAGGAAGGAGGAATGGTCTCTGCCTGACTGCTTGAGCTGGGACATCAGTCTTCTACTCTTGATTGGAACTTACACCACTGGTCCTCTGATTCTCAGAACTATACCATCAGATTTTCTGAGTCTCTAGCTCGAAGATGGAAGATTGTGGGACTTCTTGGCCTCCATAATTGTGATAGCCAATACTTTATTTTGTATACATACATATACACACACACATATGCACATGTATATAAAATATGTGTATATATTTCTATTGTTTTTGTTTCTCTGGAGAACTCTAGTACATAAAATAATATGAGTGCTTCTTTATTAATGCTCTAAAAAAAAGATCTAGCAGTGAGACCAATAGCTACATAATTTCTAAGTAGTGACTTGTGTAAAAGACATCACAAGGTACTTGTAGGTACTGTAAGGTGACGTGAAAATAGCTGTGCTTTACATTGGTGACCTCACAGATGGTACTAATACTGGCAATTGTTGCTTGCATTCATAATTGAAGAAAATGCTAAATTGCACTTAGGATTTAATGGGGAGAATGTAATTCTTCTATTAAAGTTTGTGGACCCTCTGGGTTAAAAACCCCTGTGCAAAAGTCAATTTCAGGGTTGGCGTTGAGGTTGACCTAGATCTCTTCAATACCAATCAGGTATTTTTGAGGTTTACATCAGGGAAACTAATCACCCAAACACAACTGTCAGCCATTTGTATGCCCTTTATATGGACATAAAATACTGTTCAGGAAGCTTTAGGTACCTCTCTGGGTGACCCATTGCAAGTCCCCTGCTGTTCCTCGTGTCCTGCCCCTGCCTTAATTGCTGCCTCCTGCATGGAGAGGCAAACAAAATACTAGTGCATGAGTTTTAAACATGAGGAAGAGGAAAGTTCCCACCTCATAATGCTTGCTCACATGAAAATACAATGACATACTTCATGAATTGTGGTGGAAGGGTCGTGTGGTTCTGCCCAAGCCTTAGCCAAATGAGTCAGTAAAGAGGAAATACTTGTTTATTTGCATGGGTAGTGTTGGATGGGATAACTGACCCACTGACCACTTGGCTAGTGAGGATGGGGACAGGACTGAGGTCCTTAACTGTGTTGTATGGTTTGTAAACCAACGTCCCAGAAGGCAGAAACAGAATACAGGGCAGAGTGGCCAAGGCTGGCAAGCCCAGGCTGGAGCACAGAACTAAAGTCCCGAGGCTGCACATTCTTTTTTGTTTAATTCCACTCTCTCGTGGGGTAGCCTCCCAGAAAAGAAAAAAAAAAGGCACTGGCATATTTTATTAGTGCTCACTGTTCATTTGACAAATATCTGTTGAGCCCTGGCATAGACTAGGCACTATGCTGGCTCGGTGGGGGCGGGAGGAATAATGATGCAGCAGCCAAGTCCTTAGTCTCTAGGAGTCCAGTCTGGGGAGGGGAACAGATAAGCAGGCAAATAATTATCATCTCATGTGACACCTATGCAGGCTCTGAAGTCTACCTCAGCACCGTGGGAGCAGGAGGCCCGTTCAACCCACTAAAAAAGAACTCCACTTAAAAAAAATGATGTGCAAAATGCTTTACTTGAACTATTCAAATAAAAGCCTCTAAAGTTTAGACCACTTTCCCTTGTTTGGATTTTATCCTATACAGAAAGGAAAGCAACAAATAGTAAGTCAGGGAAAAAGAGTGGAGACTGAATTACCTGTCATCACCCCTCGAGAAAGCCCTCAGTTTCCACCACCTTCCACTTCCAAGACACCTTTTTGCTCAGCCTCATCCCCTGCCAAAGTGAATAAAAATGCCAAGAAGTCAAAAATAAGGATAATATAATACAGTTTATAAAGTTCCATAAAGCAACTAAATTTGAAGACGAATTCTGGTTGCCATCCCTTTGAGAAAAGTGAGCAAGTCAGTACCTGGCGATGAGAGAGGGGAGTTGGGACAGAAGGTCGGACCTCAGACGCCACCCACCACAGCCACAGCCCGCGTGGTTTAGCAAATGCTAGAAGTGAGGCCAGCTCCGGTGTGGCTTAGCACCCCACTCCCTGGGGAAATCTGGGTCAGTGAGACCGCAGAGCTGAGCCTCAGCTTTTTCTGCTAGTGTTGACGGAGAGACAGTCTCTTAGGTGTCCTCTTCCCAATGATTCATTGTTTTCCTGGGTAGAAAAAGGGGAGAGAGAAGCCCAAGTTGATAACCTGGACACTGGCACATTGGTGACTTTCATGGCGCCCAAGTAATTAATACACTTCTGGGGGTGGCCGTTGAAAAGTAGTGGGTGCCGGCCAGTCCAGCTCTCCTTAACTTGCCAAAACCAAGAGAGGAAATTAATTGTCCAGTTTGTACATTTTTAGAGAGTTGAAGAGCAATACCGGCGTCCTGCATCAAACGTATATTTGGCCTCACCTGACTGTGCCTGGAGGGAAAAAATTGTGAAAATCACTCTTCATACACCTTTTTGAATAGCTTCTCCAAATGAACGCTATGCATTTTTTCTAATTTTGGAGGGGAAAAAAATATCTGCAAGAAAAATCTGAGTATTTGTAACACCCTCCACGATCCAGGCAGCATGAACCCCTCATCAAATGTTCTCTTGTGGGCAACCCCCTTAAACCTCAAAGCCAGCAGGGAAGGGCTTCTGAGGAGCAAGAATGGGAGGACCCTGATGGCTTGGGCAGCCGTGGCCTCCATCTGTCTTGACAGCATGGAGAATTACTATGGGGTGCCTCCCAGCAAAGCCCGATTCCATACATTCAGAGCCTGGGACTAAATAGGAAGTGTCCAAGTGCCAAAGTAAATGAGTCTCCTCCCTCGGGTGGTGCCAAGGCCGTGAATTTAGACCACAGCTGAAAGGGCTCTTGGAAAACTTTTGGAAACCTCCCTTAGGAAGATGGAAGAAATGCACACACTGTCTCTGTGTGCAGCACGACAGCACTGAATCTGGTCTGCAAACAACTGCAGAGCTTTGCAGGAGCTGCAGCTCTACCATGTGGAGCCTTCCTCTGTCCCAAGGAGGCCCCCAACAGACACTTGGGCCATGTAGTAGTTGTGAGCAATTCTGAGGCAATAAACTCAAACCAGGAGAAAGGGGGACTTTTTTTTGGTCCAAGTCTCAGGTCCTGAGATCTGGGGCAACTTCGAATGTCTCCCTCTTTATTCTCCTTCCCCCTAAACCTACCACTCCTCACTGCTCCACAAGCAATCCCTTGAAACAGATTTCCAGCTTGGCGCTGAGATAGGAGCCCAGAGGAGGCTTATTAGAACTGAGAGAGGATTGGCATTAGCCAATGGGGAAGTGGTTGCAATTAACCTCTAAAGAGCTATTTGAGGGCCCAGGGAGCAGCGTGGTCCTAGTCTGACATGCCTTGATGGCCTTGGTGTGGAGTCCCCAAGCCCTGTCCTACCAAGTGTCAAGAGGAGAGAGGGGTCAGCCTTCAGCCTGCTCTCAGCTGTCCTGAGACTGCCCCATCTCTACTTGACCTTGTCAAGGGGACTTGACCTCCCGAGGGGGGACTTTCCCGGGTCTGCCCTCCCGGACAGCTGAGCGGGATAGATGCATCGAGGCCATGATGGAAGGAAGGAGAGCCAGGGGAGAGGCCAAGGCCAGTGAAAAGTCCCTCACTCGTCCCCATTGGCTTTTGCTGAAATCTGACCAGAGCTCCCTGCTGGGGAGCTTGATCCCCTTCCGAGTTACAGTTTGAACTACGACAGTCTGGCTAAGCAGGTCTTGAAGAAACTGCCAAATAAAGATCATCAGCCAGTCCTCTGTGTAGGTGGATATGCCAGTCACCCCTGTGCAGTAGCTTTAGTGGCACCTGTAGTCACTAATTACCCTGGGATGTTTGTGGCTAGAAAAGTTGTCTTGCTATATCCCTTGTTATACAAAGTGGTCACTTGGAAGAATGTAGGTAAATATATTCTTAAATAGGGACCAAATTGTCACCTGGGAAAGAAAGGATGAGAGTCCCCTAACTCTTCCCTTTCTAGAATGCAATGTGATCAGAACTTCTTGGCCTGAGATGATTCAGGCAGTAGCCCCGGGCACCCAATCAGGAGGCATTCCAAGGAAGTACGAGTTTGGTACCAACCTGGGCTCAATGCCCCACCAGAAGTTTTGTTTGGGGGCTGGTTTTGACAGATTATTTAACTGAGGCTTTAAGTACCGCCAATAAAACTACCCAAACATTGAGGCCAGGAGTTCAAGACCAGCTTGGGCAACATTGCAAGATCCTTTCTCTACAAAAAAATGAAAAAAAAATTAGCTAGGCATAGGGGAAGGAGGCTGAGGCAGGAGGATTGCTTGAGCCCAGGATTTTGAGGCTGCAGTGAGCTGTGATCATGCCACTGTACTCCAGTCTAGATGACAAAGTAAGACCTCTTCTTTAAAAATAACAACAACAACGACAACAAAAGACTACCCAGGCAAAGAGAGCATTCTGTGAGGCTGAGTACAAATCCCCTTTGGGGACTTTAAACCCTAAACAGACATAATTGGAGAGACTGAGATTGTCCTTTGCCCTGCCTTAAAATAAAATATCACTATGATTTTGAGTTCATCTGGAGTGATGACAGCAACGGCACACTGAACCACAGGGACACAGTTTTCAACAGCGACTCTGTGGCAAAAGAAATTATGATGGTGGAAAATTGGAGCCAGTCAATAGTGGGCAGAACACTCTGGCTTTTATCTCAGCCTGTTGTTTGGAAACAAGACAGGCCTCTTCGAGTTGAGCAAATCCTGAGATTCTCAGGCAATTTCTTGCAGGGGCATCAGAGGGAGAGACACGAGATGCCTTGTAAATTGGGCACGTGAGGACTGTGACAATTAAATTAAATAGAAAAAGACTACTTAACATTGGGAAAGCAGATCAAATGGTTAGTTATTTTCAGAGATGAAACAAACTCAAAGCTGTTAGTATTCTCTTATTTGTATTATTGGTCCTTCGATGAACGACATATTTAAGGAAACTGAGGCGCATGTACAAGAGATAGCAAAATGTCCTTGAACAGAATTTCAGCCAATCTGTGATACTTTCAAACACGATTTTAAATTGATTTTTCAGGAATTGATTTTTTAGGAAGAAATGAGATGCTTTTCAGGCTTAGGCTGGCATTTGGACCCCACCCTCAGACTCTTCTGTGATCGAGGGCACCGTGAGCCCAGCTGTGGGCTGTCAGGAGGGTTGGTGTTGGCGGAAGTTATGTGAGGCTTGCTGGAGGCGGCTTGACGTCAGACTGTGGGGCTCAGACAGAAGGATGGAGAGAGGACTCTAGGCTGGGAAAGAAATTCGTGCAAAGATGAAAATAGGAATCACCGCAGAAGATCCCAGAGACATTGAAGAGACAAGGCACGTCTGACCGGGACAGGGAACGGCTGTATTGTGGAGGGCCTTCAATGCTCCTTTCAGGATTATTAGTTCCTAACAGAGCCTGTAGTAAATAAGAGGCTTTTCTCTATGTGGAGGCACAGACCAGGTGGAATCCACGTTCAGCTAATCACTGAGTTGAGAATCTTCCGTTTCCAAAATCTCTCTGCGGTCCCCACTCAACGCTCGCCAAACCTCTGTCATGAGACAGCTGCAGGTCATTCCGTCCCTCTCCCTGCGCCGAGCTCTGCTAATCGGGCAGGTGTTCTGAGCAAGTACGTTATAACCACAGGGGGGAAATGGTGCCCTGGCCCCACAGTGCCATCGAGGACCCAAGCTCCGTCTGGTTTCTCATTTTCCGCCCTGGCAGGTGGGCTCATGTCCCTCAACTCATGGTCCCACTTGGCTGCCATCCTGCTCCCATTCTCACTGCTGCCTGCCTGGTGTGGGAGAGTCTCTCTGTTGGTGAGGGAAATGTCACCCCAAAGACCTTAGCCCACTTCACCTGTGCCTTGTTGGCTAGAACCGGGTCCTGTACCCACTGCAGGCTGCAAGGGGAACTGGCGAAGGGGGTTCCAGGGAAGAGACCAACACCGCTAGGATGGGTTTGGGCCAATCACGATTCATGACCTCGGGCTGGGAAGAAAGAGGCCAAACAATACCGAAGTTCTGTCATCAGACAGCAAGGGACAGCTGCTGGATAAAGGTGGTTGGAGCACCCCTCAGTGCCTGTTTGCACAGGTGATGACAATGAGGCTGAGCTGAAGGGACCTGCCTGGGCTTGCAGAGCAAGCAGAGAGCTAGAGATCCTACCACAGTCAGCCAAGTGCTGGGGGCTCAAGTCAGATTCCAAGGCCCAGGGACTCCCCCACTGAGGACACTCATAGTTCTTAACCCTCACTATGCATCAGAAAACCCTGGCGTTCTTGGGAAAAAAACTCATGAATGCCAGGCTCCATCGCTTGAGGTTCAGATTCAACTCGTCTGGCACGGGACCCAGCAGCCTCCTTTTCAAAAGCTTCCCAGGTAAAACGGTGTTTTTGACATGTCAACGTGGTTACTGTCGTCAGTCACTCAATGAAACACTAACTGAGGTGTTGCTGTGAAGGCATTTTGTAGATGTGATTAACTCTGTGATTAAATCTGTGAAAATAATCAGCTGACTTTAAGCAAGGGAGATTATCCTAGACTATGTGGGTGGCCCTCATTCAACCAGTTAAAAGGCCTTAAAAGCAAAGCTGAGGCTTCCTGGGTGAAGAACGTCCACTGTGGACAGCAGCTTGGGCCGCGTGCGGGAGTTCCAGCCTGTCCTTCCTGACGGCTGCCCCCCGGATTTCAGCCTCGCTTACCCAGACCTCTCGCCTGCATAAGCCAATTTCGGGCAACGAATCTTTAAGTATACATCCCCCACTGGTTCTGCAGCTCTGCCTGGACCCTGACTGATACACCAGGCAATGTTAATACGCAGCTCAGACTGAGAACCAGGGGATTATTCAGCGGTGGTTATGCCAAAGGACATCAGAGTAAAATAATCCACGATCAAATCTCATCTCTTCTACGTCTGACCTCCGTGACTTTGGTTCCCTCAGTGTAAAACCGCAATCACGGTGTCTACTGCACAGACACTGCTCAGGTATGTGTAAGTTCACTGCACGTCTGGAATGAGTGGCGGCAGCTGTTCTTACTGTACTGTCAGGCTATTCTGGGCGGGCGAGCAATGAAATATCACACAAACAAGAGCCTGGTGCTCTGGTGTTCCCTCTCATTGCTTCACATCCAAAGTTTAGGGCTTCGGTTTAGAGTCACCTAAACACTGCCTTCCCTCAACTTGCTCCTACAGTAGGAAGGAGGCACCTGCCAGCACAGAGACGCACAGACGACTTCACCAGGTGCAGGCCCCGGAGACGGGTCACCCAGCTCTTGTATTAAAGGAGTAATGAGGTCTATCAGTCACCCAGCATCATTGTCCTAGGGCGTTTTAATAGGTGTTTTGGTGTCAGCTCTCAGGTCTCGCCGATCACTCGGAGGGTCGTGGTAGTCCTGCTTTCCCTCCCGCCACCGCATTTCGTTTCACGGCAGGTGCTCCGGCTGCGCACCCGCATTCTTTCCTCCGGTCTGGCTCCTCCTCCCGATCTCCCGCCCTCCGCCTCCCCACGGTCGGGTTCAGTCTTCAGGCCGGCGGAGCAGTGCCCTCCGGTGGCCGCACGCGGCAGTGGCTGCTCCCTCTGCGAGAGCCCGTCGGCTGAAACCAGCTCTGGGTTTGTCCTGGTTGCTCTGATTTCTTTCTAAGCCCACGTGCTCCGGTTAAGGCTTTGATGGGCAGAGAGGAGCTGCCTCTATCCTGCCATAAGCCAGCCAGCCGTGTATGACTTCAGCTGCTCCTGTCACCTCTCTGGGTCTCTGTCCCCTCACCTACAAAATGAGAGGGTTAAAAAGATCCTCTCGGGCTTTAGCATTTAGGATCGAAGGCCTTGTGATTCTGGGAAGGTCATTCACTCAACGAATACCATGTGCCAAGTGGAGAAGGTTCAGGTTCACCGGAGAGCAAACCTGTGCGTTCCTGGATCTCACACTGTAGCAGGGGAGACGGATAATAAGCAATAAACATAAAGAAATAAACTGCATAGTATGTTAGAAGGTGATAACACTATGGGGAAAATAGCGCAGGTGGAGAGCCGAGGCCTGGGAAGGCTGAGGGAGGGGCGGTTTCAGACCATGGAGTGGGGCCAGGCTGACTCGGAGGAGGCGGCCTTTGAGCAAAGATGGGAGGTGAAAGCGTCTGATAAACCCGAGGACCAATGAGAAAGCCTGTAGGGCTGAATCAGAGTCACTGAGGGCGTGGTGTGGCCACAAGGCCACTAGGTGACAGGAGACAGTTCCACAGAATCTGCTAGGCTACTGCCAAGGATTTATCCTTGACCCTGAAAGAAATAGGGCCACAGGAAAGTTTTGAGCAGAGGAATGGAATGATTTGCCTTGTTTTTTATAGGTTGTGTCTTAGTCTGCGGTAACTGCCATACATAACAAAGTACCATGGACTGGGTGACTTACACAGCAAACATTTATTTTCTCACAGTTCCGGAGGCTGGGAAGTCCAAGATCAGGTGCTGGCAGATTCGGTTCCTGGTGAGGGCCCTCTTCCTGGCTTCTTTTCCACGTGGTGGAGGGAGAGAGAGCAAGCTCTGGTGTTTTTTCCTCTTCTTATAAGGACACTAATCCCACTGTCGGGGCCCCACCCTTGTGACTCCTCCAAGTCTAATCACCTCCCAAAAGCTCCACCTCCTAATACCACCATACCAGGGGCTGGGGCTTCAACATGTGAATTTGGGGGAGACACAAACGTTCGGTCCATAGCAGAGCCACCCAGGCAACTGTATGCACTGAACCACAAGGGGAGGCCAGAGCCCATGGGACAGTCCAGGTGAGGGTGGTGGCGGTGGCTTGAGCGTGCATGGTAGAGACAGAGGTGGTGTGAAAGGGTCAGATTCTGGAGAGACTTTGGAAGTAGAGGCAACACGACTTCCTGACAGACTGACTGTGGAATGTGAGAGGAAAAAGGCAAGGGTGACTAAGGGTTCCAAACAGAGAGTATCTGAAGTTGCTGTCGATTGAGATGGGAACCGAGGTGGGTGGGGCAGAGGTTTGAGGGGAGGGCCTGACATCCCATTTGAGACATGTTAAGTTTAAAATGTCTATTTGTAAACAGCATTGAATGTGCAAAGTTCAGGGAATTCAGGGCAGAGTCATTGCTGGAGATAATTATATTGTTTACGGATGAACATGGATTCTATTTGTGTGCAAATCTGGGTCCTGTTACTTCCTGGCTGTGTCAGGCTGGAAAAGTGTCTTAACTTCTCTGAATCCTATTATTCAATATGTATTATTTCAGCACTTCCAGGTGAAAGGCACCGTTCTGGGTCTGGGAACATAGGAATAAACAAAGTCCCTGCTCTCACGGAGTCTACACTCTGCTACAACAGGGATAATAATAAATGACCACTTAGTGTTTACTGAATGAATAAAGTGGGTAAGTGGCCCAAGGCATGCAATATAGTGCTTTGTCTGGGCATGGTGGCGAGTGCCTGTAGTCCCAGCTACTTGGGAGGCTGAGGCAGGAGGATCACTTGAGCCCAGGAGATTGAGTTTGCAGTGAGTTGTGATGATGCCACTGCACTCTGGCCTGGGCAACAGAGCGAGACTGTGTCTCAAAAAAAAAAAAATATATATATATATATAGAATGATATGCTGCCTCCACAGTCGAATATAGCCCCTGATTTTGCTTTTTTGGCTTTATTCCAGAGCCCAGCTACCAAATACAGCACAATGACAAAAATCGAGATGGTGCTTGAGGAGGCATGGGTGGTCCAACAAGCAAACAGCTGGGACAGCATCATAACAGGTGGGTTGTTCTTGTTATAATCCGCATCCTCTTAAAAGTGCGATGTTTGCTGTCAGGTGATAGATGTCTGGGATTACTTCTTTCACTCGAAGCTGACCCTTCGAGATGGAAGTAAACCACAGAGAGGAGATCCCCAAGGGTGAGAAGAGTCCCTGGCATGGAAGTCTGAGGTTCTCAAACATTCAAAAGGTGGGCAGAGGAAGAAGAGGCCGCCAAGGATGCAGAGAGGGTACAGAGGCGAAAGGCAGGGATTTAGCAACCAGAAACATTGCTTCCATCGGGTTGTGTCCAGGGAGCAGTGGGCAGGGGGGCATATGGAGGTGAAAAAAGAAGACACAGTGGATGGGAAAGTCTTTCATGGCATTCGGCTGAGAGAAGCGAGGGGGGTGGGATTTTCTAGACAAGGGGAATGTGGGCTTGAGAGACAATTTTTTTTTTTTTTTTGAGACAGAGTCTCACTCTGTTGCCCTGGCTAGAGTGCGTGCCATGGCGTCATCCTAGCTCACAGCAACCTTAAACTCCTGGGCTCAAGCAATCCTCCTGCCTCAGCCTTCCAAGTAGCTGGGACTACAGGCATGCGCCACCATGCCCGGCTAATTTTTTCTATATAATTTTAGTTGTCCAGATAATTTCTTTCTATTTTTTTTTTTTTAGTAGAGATGGGGTCTCACTCTTACTCAGGTTGGTCTCGCACTCCTGAGCTCAAACAATCCGCCTGCCTTGGCCTCCCAGAGTGCTAGGAGAGAGAAATTTTGAGAGGAAATAATGGTTAACACTGTTCTAGTTGACAGATCTTTCTTCATAGGCAAAATCAATACACAACTTTGGCTCACAAGCAGGAAAGGGATGTTTGAGAGGAATCCCATGTAGCTATTGAAAAGGTCTTCAGTCTGGGATTCTTCCCAAAACTGCTTTGGGCAGCTTATACAGTCCTAAAATTGATCTGCCTGGTTATCCTACTGAAGCTCCTTTCCCTTCTCTTCTCTCATGAACATCCTTTTCTCACGTCACACACACACAAAGTGCATGCATCTCAACAGGTTGTAAAAATGTCTGGGGCGCCACACAATTGGGCAAATCTGATATAACTGGTGCTGCGACATCTACAATCATAACACCACATGCTGCTTCCCACATTCCACCATCCATCCAGTGGCAGACATTTCCAAAAATGCTCTAATTTCTACAGTTCATTATTATTTATTAAAAATTATAATATTGCTGTATATTGATAAATTATTTGATAATGATATGGATATCAATCAGGGAGAATTTTTCACAGCTAGAACCAAATGATCAAAAGAAATGCAAAGAAATTAAATTTCAACTCATAAACATTTTTATTACAGGGAAATATGATTGGATGATTTAAAACTCTTACATATAAAAATCTATTGCATTAGGGATAAAATTTGTGGAGGAAGTAGAGGGATACAGGTCTCAAGGAGAAAAGGGAAGAAAAGTAACATTTTTAAAGTGCTTGTTCTTGTGTGTTTTAAATGGACAATGGTAGGTATCAAACTGCTATGGTATTTATTTTCCACTGGATATATGTTTTAAAGTAATCTTGCAGTTTTATTTTAAAATACAAATATGTACAGTAAGCCAAAAATTTACAGTCTTGCAACTATTTAAACTTATGATTGAGAACTTGTAGATGGCAGTTTAAAAATGTGCAAGGGAGTCCTTAGTTTTTGAATATTATTTTAGGGGTACACAGACAAAAATGGTTGATGACCTTCGGTATAAGGAATCAAAGGATAGGATGAACAAGCATCGGAAAGGCCAGAAAGACAGATGGTGCCTCAGTTGCTGGGCTCTATGGACTCTGTCGGCCCCACCATCGGCACGATTCAGTTCAAACTGAGCCCAGCTCCAGGGAAAGGGAGGCTGAATGGCTTGGGATGGGTTGTGCTCTGCTCAGAGGAGGATGTGGGACACCACGATTGAAATTTATGCCAGAACCACTCAAAATGTAGAGAGTGCAGTTCTCCCAAAGGAAATGCAGAGTGTAAACATCAAAATGGAGGAATATGGACTGGCTGGGAAAGAACAGCATTGGCCGGATGCAGACATGTCCAAGGAGAGTACAGGGCGGCAATGGAATAAATGATGGTGTGGGGGTCCCAGGACAGGGTCCTGCGCTCAGACAGAGGGACATCTCCCTTGTCATGGCAGGAGCAGAGGAAAGACCAGACGAGGCTGCGGGGGGATTTGCAAGTGAGGCCCAGTGGGTGGTTCCCATCAGTCTACTAAGTGGGGAAGAGACTCACGCAGGGTGAGGGGGGGTGGATCAGGAGCTTGGGAGCACAGAAGATGAAACTGATCAATTATTTTCTTGTACTTTTCAAGATTTTTGTGTTTTTAACAGAGTCTAATGTTCTTAGCATATGGCCCTCCATCACAATTCATACAACTACCTCTTCCGGCCTTTTCTCTGCCCAGACTGAGTCAGTTTTACCTCTAGTTCCCACACCCTTTTGTACATGTCTCTTTTATGGCTCCAGCCGTGTTTATTACCCAAGTGTTGGGGAGGGTCCATGGAGGATGAATGAGGATGTTGATGAATTTCAATTAGATTAGCCTTAAGTACTGTGGCTCCTACACAAGTAACCTGGGATTCTTCCATATTCAACTCAAACCCGGTTAGATTAGGATCTTCAGGTGCTAAGTGTACGGAAGGTGACATCTAAATTCCCCTTTCAGTGTTCCTCTCTGAATTAGCATTGGACAGGGGTGAGATATTAGGGGTTGGAATACTTCCAAGTAAGGTTGCTCATGGTCCCCCAGTGGGTGGTGCAGACCTACATCTGAATGAGTATTCACCCTCCCTTCTCTTCCTCTCTCTCTGTTTCTGTCTCTCTCTCACACACACACACACACGCACTAAAAATCCAGGGAAGTACTGTGTACAGTTTGCTCTGAGAGGGTCCTCATAGGTGAGAGTGAGGATTGTTATCATTCTAAGGTCTTCAAAATGAGTTGTGTGGTTAAAGAATGGCTACCAACCTCCTTCTCTTGTCTCCTTTCCTTAGTCAAATTTATGTTCTTTATAACTTCTAAGTGAATGCAACGTGGATATCCACACATGAAGAGAGAGGTTAGAATAAACACTGCTCAAGGTTTCTTAGAAATCATAAGAAAAAAAATCTCTTCTTTCAATTGATCTATTGAATCTTAGGGATTAGCATAGGATAAATGAGATTTATGGTTAGTTCTTTAAAATAAAGCAGCAGTTCTATGAGTCCCCACCTAAGAATACATGAAATACTCCCATTTACAAAACAGACTGGAGGAGTGGGGATTTAACAATGAAGCCTATCATAGTGAAGTTTCCTTTAATGAAACCCAAACGTGGGTTTAAAATAGTCTATATCAAAATTTAAAACACATGTAACTTTAATACAGCTATTTCCCATCTTGAGTGATGTAGGTATAAGGATATTTATAAGTTTTTTTATAGCAGTAAAAGGTTATACTTTTCATAGCATACAGGTTAAATACATGACCTGCATGATAGGAATACTACGCAGCCTTTAAGAGAATGAAGGATGTTGACATGGAAGGATCTCTAAGATATATTAATTTATAAGCAGAGTTGAGTAAGCGTGAAAAACGTGCTACCATTTCTGTATGGAAAAATACATTCACAATTATATTTATAAATAGAGTCTTTCTGAAAAGAGGCCAGTGCTGGTTATAATAGTTGCCTATATTGAGAAGAATGAGGTGGCTGGAAGGAGAGGGTGATTTTTTTGTTATTGTTTCAAATGCATATATTACATATTCAATATTATTACAAACATCCTCCTCTACCACTAAAAAACGCATCTTTGTATTAATTGTGGTACAACGCTGAACTCTTTTGTCAAGTTGATTAATTTCTAGAATATCCAGACCTACATATTTTTTCCATTTCTCTCTCTCAGTGGAAGATGTGGGTTGTGTTACCATTTAACTGTATGATATTGAGCAAGTCAACCACCTGCATGGACTCAGATTCTTCATTTGAAAATGATAAGCTTAGACTTCCAAAAATCTTATTCTGGTCTAAGATGCTGTGATTATATGACTCAATTTTGCATATCTGAAAAAATGCAATAAACTGGCAAAGAGAAACTGGGTGCACGTCAGGAGAGTGAGTGTTGGTGATGTGGCAGAAATAATTGTACATAACTATTTTCACAATATATTTCATTCTTTGAACACACTTTATACATTTCCTTTAATTTCTACTCCATTTATCTTTGGTCTTCTACTCAAGGAATAACAAAAGAGGCATATTCAACTGAAGGAATTTATTTACTTTTTTTCTAGGTACATAGATGACATAATTATAGACAAGTTTTGATACACAGGGAAACCCTCTGTCCACCTTTCTTTTTGCTAAATGAATCATCACAATAATTTTTACAATTTTTCAAACAATACACAGCTTTCTTGGGCTGAAGCAATTGCAAGAACATATTGGTACTGGTATATTACAGCTACTTACAATGTTTAAGAACAGCAATGGAGAAAAATAAGTTATTTAAATATTGATTTCATATACAGAAAGTGCAATGTTAGTTGTTATATAACTTGCTTGACAGTTTCTTTTCTCTATCAATTTAAAATCAAGATAACTTGGACTCAGACTATTAGATTTTTTTTTTGAAAATAACACAGTACACACATGCAGCAGTGACTTGGCAAGGTGACCTCTTTTGCTGCAGTTATGAAAGCAGACTTTACTGTATCAGGAACTGATTTCCACTAGACTAGTAATTTCCTATTTCACCCACACCTTGGGTCAGGACAGAGAAAAGGGCCTCTGACTAAGGCAAGGCCATGAAAAGATATCTGCTTCTTGGTTATCTGGGAATGTAAATAGTAGATGGAGCTGGCTGCACTTCCGTCCAGCCAGCTTTGACGTAAAAATTATACACTATGTGATGTGTAGCTACCTGAGCCGAACTGCCTTTCCAGGTTTCTTTTGTGCTTTCCAAAGACAACAATTTTCACTGTTACTCAAAATTCTGTACCCAAAACAACTGATTAAAACTGGATATTGCTGAAGCCAACCACCTGTCTGCTAACATCCACAGGTGGCCCTAACCCACCTCAGTCAAATGTCACACACAAACATTCAGGCTTTTCTCAGACCAAATTCAAAGTTTAAAGCAAAAGAAGAACAAATAAACACTAAAGATATATATAAAAAAAATTTTAAACAATATAGTAAAAACAACCTCAGACCCCTCAGATCAGACATTTCCACTTAAAATTATTTACGGTCCCTGAATTTGACTTGCTTTGCAAAGGCATTGCTTTCCAAAGAATAGTGATAAAAATACGGTTTGGCATTCTCAAAAACTCCAGAAAGTTTCCTTTTCTGGTGTTACCTTTATTTAAATGAAAATCCTACACTGAGAATGAGCTACAATTTGGAAATTCACATGAGATTTCTCCCTCTCCTTCGTTACCTTTCGCATGACTTCTGTGTGGTGTTTTTGCTCAGCTTAAACAATGAGCAGAATCTCATCAGAACGTCAGAAAGTCAAGCCAAGGTATTCCCGGAAGCAGGACGAGAAGCCCGTTTTACAGCAGCCATCTCCACCACTGCACGTGAAATTCGCTGAATGCTCCAGTTATGGGAGAACCCTGCAGCCTCATTACATTCCAAATGGGCTAGGCCACAACCCAAGAGGATGAAAATGAGTTGTTTTTAAGAGTTCAATAGAAATTTGGCAGCTTTACCTTTTTATTCTACATGTCCACAACTTCTTTACATGGCATCTTATAGAAGGTGAATATTATTAAACAAACATTTTTAAAAATGCATACCAAAGCATGAAAAAAATACATCACCTGAGAATGTCCTTTTCCTTAGAAACATGGATGGAGAGATAAAGCACATGCTCAGAATGGCTTTGTGATGAATGAAATCACTTCCCCCCGCCCCCAGGGAAATCATTTGTTTTAATAAGTAGATGAAATATTGTAGAACTTTCGACCAAGGCCTTGTGCTCATATAAATGTGATCATATAAATGATCACATTTGATGCTTAAAATAGTGTTCACGATGAGAATGTAAAGAAAAATCATTTTGTAAGAAATGGAAACCTTAATAGTTTAGTTGTATAAACTTGCTGTTTACTAGAAAATTTGACACTAGACTAAAAGAAGATAGAATACTCTGAAATCAGTTGGAAAACAAATGAAATATGCACATACTTAACACATGGCTAATGTAGTTTGTCTGGCTCCATAATGAACCTTTGTTTGAAATAAAAGAATTATCGAAATATGAAGGAGAACAACATCTTAATTATAAAACTGAGAAAATTTTTGAAAAACATAAACTACTTCCCTTTTTAAACACTTCTCTCTGAAATATGCAGCCTTACGATGACCTTTTGCAAAGGTGATCCATTAGCTGATGAATGAATTTTGGAATGGAAATGGTCAGGTTCCAAGTCAATACTGCAGCGCAATGACCAACATGGCAACAATACTAAACTGATTAAAACAAAGGCAGGTACTATAAACACACACACACACACGCACGCACGCACGCACATACACATGCGTGCGCGCGCACGAAATCTTTGTGAATTCCAGATAGTTTTTACTAGACTTGCAGTTAGTTTAAAAACCAAAAGCCAAGGTGAAATGTGTGCCTGACGAACACCCCTACAAAATAAGCCATGTTAGAATGAGATATTAGAAAAGCCCACTTTTGTTGAAGACATCCCAGACGTTAGATGGCAGTCTAAGCTGAAGATTTGGAACTACGGTTACAGGCTTGTGGGCACTAGATAGATAACTGCTTAAACGCTTATATTAAGGCAAATAAAAGCTGATTGCTAGAAAGCAATTATTAAAATGTCTCTTGTTTATCTAAAGGAGAATAGGACTTTTTTTTTCCTGGTGCAGCCAGATGTTCTAACTTTTGAACAAATGAGCATGGTCAATAGTGTACAATAGTCTGTTCCTTTGGCCTAGCTAAGCCCGTCTGGCCCTCGGCGTCCTCAGGGTGACAGAAGGGCAAGGGCACTGTCATAAATGGAACAGGCTGTCCTCCCACTCCTCCCAGCCTCTGCCAGTGCACAAGGACAGACTGGAGGCACAGCATTTGTAGCCAGTTGGCATCTTCTGCATTCTGAAAATAGGTGCTTGTCTTTTCTTTGAAGGTCAAAGAGAACTGCACTAATTTCCTTGAGGGGGCTTTTCTGGAAAAGAGGGTCCTCAGTCCTGTGCCAAGTTTTTGCATTCTGTTTGGCCACACGCTGGGCCTTTCTTCTGGATCTGGTCTGCATGTCCAGTGATGGAGGAATTGCATCAGCATCATAAGCACAGTGAAAGGGTGGCTCTTGTCCAGGGAGGGCCTGGCTACATGGCCTCGGGGCCTGGCGGCAGTTTGAAGAGTCTGGCTGCGGATAGGAGCTTTCTTATGTGTCTCTCCTCTGTGATGCCGGCCTCCTGAAGGCAAGTGTGGGACAGAGAAGGCACTCGGCTCAGCGTGCTGACCCCTGCTGCGGAGAGGGTGCTGGTGTACATGGGCAGACCGATGGAAATGAGCCAGTCCGACACAGACGCAATGCATCCAGGAGAGACAGGCTTTCTACAGATTTCCGTGAGCCCACCACTTGGGATCTGGATAAATGAAGAAAGCAAATACAGAAAGCAACGTTACAGGAACTCTACATGTCCTGTTGGAGGGCTACTTCTCAGATGTCTAAAAGGAATAGTATTGAAATACTGCCTTGGCCGGGCGCGGTGGCTCACGCCTGTAATCCTAGCTCTCTGGGAGGCCGAGGTGGGAGGATCATTTTGAGCTCAGGAGTTCGAGACCAGCCTGAGCAAGAGTGAGACCTCACCTCTACCAAAAATAGAAAGAAATTAATTGGACAGCTAAAAATATATATAGAAGAAATTAGCC
>CAUYSK010107240.1:0-10278 GCA_963575035.1 Avahi laniger | reverse complement strand
AATCGGCCAACTAAAAATATATAGAAAAAATTAGCCGGGCATGGTGGTGCATGCCTGTAGTCCCAGCTACTTGGGAGGCTGAGGCAGAAGGATCGCTTGAGCCCAGGAGTTTGAGGTTGCTGTGAGCTAGGCTGATGCCACGGTACTCACTCTAGCCCAGGCAAAAGAGTGAGACTCTGTCTCAAAAAGAAAAGAAAGTTGACAATGCTCTGAAGGTAATCAGAGCAATAAAATAAACTCTCATCACCTCTAGGCATGACTGATTTGACCTCCCATGCTAACAACTTAGCAGAATAAGAACTAATCTCTTTCCTTGGCATAAATACTATTTACCTCAATCTCTACTAGTCTATAAATGATGACTAGCATTCAATAAAAATTACAAACCATATAAAAACTGAAGAACAAACAAAATCACTGTCAGGAGACAAAATAATCAATAGAAGCAGACTCAGAGATAACTGAAATGTTGGAACTATCAGCCAAGGAATTTAAAATAATTATGAATAATAATAATGCAGGCTCAAATGGAGCAAGTAAAAACAATATGATCAGGTGGAAAATATCAAACAGACAGAAACTACAAGAGTCAAACTAAATGCTAAAAATAAGAAATGCAATAAAAAAAGATAAAAGCCTTTGACAGCACACTTGACACAGCTGCAGAAAGAATAATCCTGAAAATAGGTCAAAAGAAATTACCAAAGCTGAAAGTAAACAGGAAAAAAAAAAAGAGTGGGGAAAATATCAAGTATATGAAAGATAGTAAACAATCTACACTACTTAATAGGGATGTCATTAAAAAAGAGAAAAAGATTATAAAAGATAAAATATTTGAAGATACAATATTTAGCATTTTTTTCAAAAATCACCTAGACATCAAATCTCATATTCAAAAAATACAAAGAAGCCAAAATAGGATAAATATCCCTCCAAAAGTAGATAAATTATACGTATATGGTCTATTTAGTTACTCTAAAATTTAGATTCTTTGGAAAGTAAAGGAGGGGAGTTAGTATCACAATCTCTAAGGGAATAGATGATTATGGTATTTTTAAATGCCTATTTTAATGCAATATTTTTATATTATAAAAAAGACTTGTTTTTGAGATGGAAGCCATAGAAAACAAAATTCAACAAAATATTGGCCAACAGGAATAGCTATGAGAAAATTTCTCTCTTTCATGTATTATATTAACTAATTTGCAACAGAAGGTTAGAGGAAGAAGGCATAACAGAAACTGGGGGAGAGGAGGGCTGGCTGAATGAGAACTTTCTATGTTTAGCTAATGATGCATAAGTTTTTAAAAGGTAAGAAGATTTCTAGTGAATTCTACAGGCGAAACTACACAGCAGGGGTGAAGTTCCTAGGATGTATCATATTGGCTCACCTTAAAGCTGCTTTCACCGAAATTAATCATAATGGGATTCCACTGGACATTTTAATAAATCCTACAAAAACCAGGTTATGTTTATTGGAGAGTGTGATTGAAAATGCTTTTCACACTACATTACATGGTGTCCTCAAGAACACTATCAAGGAAAACTTCCCTTTGGTCTTAACATTAGCAAGAGTGTGCTTTTCCCTAGCAGGTGTTTTGTTTTTATTATGTGGACACTATGAACTATATAACACTGATCCAGTTTTCTATGTAGGCTGCTAGAAAGCTTTATGCTACACTTTTAGGTATTTAATTTTTTTCAGCTTTTTGTTCCAAAAATTTTCAAACATTCACATAAAGAGAGAGAGTATAATGAACATGTATACAGCATGCAACAATATCAACACATCACCAATCTCATTTCTATCTCACTTTTTCTCTCCCCTTCTCTCTTTTTTGCTAGAGTATTTTGAAGCAAATTCCAGTATCATATCATTTCACTCATAAATAATAAAGAATATATTATTATCACTTAACAACTTTTCTTTAAATTGACCCTACAATGCCATTATCACAGCTCACAAAATTAGCAATCATGGCCAAGTGCCTGTAATTCCAGTACTCTAGGAGGCTATGGTGGGAAGATGATGTGGGCCCATGAGTTCAAGACCAGTGTGGGCAACATAGAGAGACCCTGTCTCTACCAAAAAAATGTTTTATAATTAGCGGGGCACGGTGGCATGCATCTGTAATCCCAGCTACTCGGGAGGCTGAGGTGGGAAGATTGCTTTAGTCCAGTAATTGGAGGCTGCAGTGAACTGCGATAGCACCACTGCACTCCAGCCTGGGATAAAGAGCAAGACTCTCTTTAAAAACAACAAAAAAAATTAGCAATAATTCCTCAATATCATCTAATATGTAGTCCATGTTCTAATTTTCTTAATTATCTCAAAAATGAAAGTTTTACCATTAGTTTATCTAAACCAGGAACAAAACAAGAACCACACATTGCATGTGATGGACATGTCTTTGTAAATCTTGTTTAATCTATACCAAATCATTTGTCCTGTAGAATTTCTGACATCATAAATTTAGTTGAGCATTTCCTCATGTTGTTAACTTATTCATCTATTCCTCGTACTTCCTGTAAACTGGTAGTAAGATCTAGAGACATGATTCAGTTTTAATTTTTTGGTAAGAATAGTTCATAGGTGATACATGTACTTTCCTAATCCATTACATTAGAATACAAATAATGTCTGGTTGTCCAACTTAGAGTGATGTTCAGATTGACTATTAACTGTTAGCAAATTTACCCAATGATCATTTTCCATTATTTCCTTAGGAGTTGACCACAGGTAATTTGCTAATTCTGTCATTCTATCTGCCTTGATTAACTGAAGTTCTTTTTAAAAATACTTTCCCGGCCGGGCGCGGTGGCTCACCCCTGTAATCCTAGCTCTCTGGGAGGCCAAGGCGGGCGGATTGTTTGAGCTCCGGAGTTCGAAACCAGCCTGAGCAAGAGCGAGACCCCGTCTCTACTAAAATAAGAAAGAAATTAATTGGGCAGCTAAAAATATATAGAAAAAATTAGCCAGGCATGGTGGCACATGCCTGTAGTCCCAGCTACTCAGGAGGCTGAGGCAGGAGGATCGCTTGAGCCCAGGAGTTTGAGGTTGCTGTGAGCTAGGATGACGCCACGGTACTCTAGCCCGGGGAACATAGTGAGACTCTGTCTCAAAAAAAAAAAAAAAAAAAAAATACTTTCCCTAATTAAACTGTTTGGTTACCCTGAAATGGAGTTTAAACAGTAAAAACAGGTGTTTGATTCTTTTCCTTTATAAATTCTCAGAATAATGAACCAGTGATCTAGCAACTTCCAAAGCTATAATACCTATTTCTTAATTAACCTCAATTTCTTTTTGTCTTCCTCACTACTTCTAAGTTGTGTTACCTTGTTGAATTCTATGGAAATAAACACAGTGATAATTTACTCAGAATTCTCTGGATAGATTCCTAAATGCTCATGTGAAGTACTTGAGAACTTTTAAAACTGAAAAATGAACTGAGTAATTTCAACAAAAATAGGGTCTGTTTCAAAAACTGACAATTTTGAACAGAGACAGCAATGAAAGTAGTGCTAAGAAGTGCAAGCAAGTTTTGGGAATTCTAGACCTTCCCCACTAAAAATAATGCTCCTCCCTCCCTTCCCTAAAAACTCATTTAAAATTTCTCGGACATATTTGGAATAGAGCATGGACATATAGAAAGAATCAATGACACTACTCTTTAAGTAGAAGAATTGCAAAGGCAAAATAATAAGTAAAATAAGCAATAGAGAAAGTCAGGTGAGAAACAAAATTTGATTCCCTAGAAGTACTTTCTGATAGTTGAAACCATCTTGTGATTCCAAATCACAGGCTACCTATACCTCCCTTAACTAACTAGGAAAGCAGGTATGTATATGACATCTAATACAACGTGGCAAGTGTTACAAAGCAGTATAATTAGTTCCCGCTGAAATACGAGAGTAAGTAATTTGACCTGAAATAAGCATTTTTCTGGGAAGTAAAGTATAATAAAATGAGCTGGGTGTTATGGCATGCACCTGTAGTCCCAGCTACTCAGGAGGCAGAGGTGGGAGGATCGCCTGAGCCCAGGAGTTTAAGCCCAGCCTGGGCAACACAGCAAGACCCCATCTCTAAAAAATAAAAAAAAAATTTTGAAAAGATTTCTGGGCAAGAAAAAAAAGCATAAAACAAGACACTGATGTTTAGAAATATGTATTCTATCTAGGGCACAATCAATTTCTGTATAAGTTACATATAAAGTGCCTAGTGAGGGGTTGCTATAGATGAACCTACTATAAAATGTTTCACATGCTTAACATCTTGCATATATTTTCTGTTTAAAGCACTCACAGATAGAATTTTTTTATGCAAAGTGATATGTCAAATTTGTTTTTTTTAGAGAAATAAAACTATGAATCATGGGAAGACTAAAAGAGGAAACACAATAGAAACAGAGAGACCAGGTAGAGAAGACGACTTTAACATCTATGGGGAGAGCTGTGAAAGTGAATGAGTCAGGAGTTGAGAGGCTGAACAAATTCAAGAGCCACAGTAGATACAGAAATAGCAGGACTTCTAAATGTAACTAATCACACATGAGTCCCAGATTTCTACCCTGGAAGATTCAGACAATAATGATCCCAGTAACCAAAAAGAGGGAAGAAATTTTGGGGAAGACTAAATACTATCAGTGGCTTTCTTTGGGTGGTAGGTTTACTAGAGATTTTTTATGTCCCTAATTTTCTGGATTTTCCAAATAAGTACTGTGGAATATCATTAGATACATGAATATCTATGAATATCTATTACTTTGATAATTTTAAAATAGTATTTTTTGATATTATAATATATAGTTTTGGTCCAGAGGTTGTCCAATCAGACAACAATGTTCTATGGCTGATATAAAAGGTTCTGTCCAGTTAGAAAGGGTTCTCATTTCATAAAGATGGAGTACTGTGGAATACCATTATGAAAGAATGTTTTTGTAGAGAAATAAAACTACTAATCACGTAAAGAATAACAGATGAAAGACAACAGAAACAGAAAGACAACTTTAATATCTGAGAGCTGCGAAAATGAATGAGATGCAAATGACATACAGAGCCCATCTTTTGTAGCAGTTTCATACCCTACACGGATCTCCTAAATACATTCGATGGGAGCAGTAATGAGTCCTTCAGAAACAGCCTAGGCCAGGAGCGGTGCCTCACGCCTGTAATCCTAGCACTCTGGGAGGCCGAGGCAGGAGGATCGTTGGAGCTCAGGAGTTCGAGAGCAGCCTGAGCAAGAGCGAGACCCTGTCTCTACTAAAAATAGAAAGAAATTAGCTGGACAACTAAAAATATATACAGAAAAAATTAGCCGGGCATGGTGGTACATGCCTGTAGTCCCAGCTACTTGGGAGGCTGAGGCAGGAGGATGGCTTGAGCCCAGGAGTTTGAGGTTGCTGTGAGCTAGGCTGATGCCACGGCACTCTAGCCAAGGCAATATGGTAAGAAGACTCTGTCTCAAAAAAAAAAAGAGAAAAGAAACAGCCTAAACCATAGTTTTACAAGCCAGCATTGTAGACCTGTGGTCCCTGACCCCTGGGGCCAAAGACTGGTACCAGTTCGTGGCCTGTTGGGAACCAGGCCGCACAGGAGGTGAGTGGAGGGCGAGTGAGTGAAGCTTCATGTGTATTTACAGCCGCTCCCCGTCACTCACATCACCACATGAGCTTCACCTCCTGTCAGATCAGCGGCAGCATTAGATTCTGCATTACGGTGAGTTGTATAATTATTCATTATATATTGCAATGTAATAATAATAGAAATAAAGCACACAATAAATATGATGTGTTTGAATCATCCCGAAACCATCCTGCCCCACGCCCCCGGCCGTGGAAAAATTGTCTTCCATGAAACTGGTCCCGGTGCCTGAAAAAGTTGGGGACCGCTGCCTTCGACTGTTAGTAATGAGAGCTGTGAATACAATGATTACAGGATGGATGCACATAAAGCTTCTCTCAGTGCATGTTACTGACATCTTAAAAATATTATTTTATAATAATAATTATCATCACAGCTAGTGTGAATGCCTATAGACCGAGGCACCATTTCTGACAGTATTGCAGATTCAAACTATTTTTTGCTATATTGCTGACACATCGCTCAGTGAAAAAAAATGGATAAATGGCAAATGAGAAAGCCCAGGATTTTGACTACTAACATAAAAGAACACAGTTCTTTTCACCAACAGTCCTTTCTTTACTTTCATTCCATATCACAGGATATTAATTTTCTAGGGGGAAATGGTAAACATGTTCATCATCTACCATATTATTCATATCTATACATTAGAGAAATGTTTCATATTAACCAATTGTGGATTCATCAGAACTGAGGTTCATATTTGTAAATTTTAAAAATGCCATTCATATGTTGACACATTATGAAATTATTTTAAACATTAGTAAAACGTGAGGATTCAGTATACAATAAATTGAATTTACACGTGTTAAGAAATAAACTAAGTGTTTTTCTTTAGGAACTAGACAGAATTTCCTTGATCATAGGTATGATTATAAAGGATATAAAGTCTTCTTCTAGACTTCAGTTGATAAGTAGCTATAAAATGGAACAATTTTTGAACTTCTTTTAGATAATATTTTAGGATTTGAAAAAAATTAAGATACCTACAGTTAGGTTTGAAAAATTTTTACTTGGAAATTATAATGACAGAATGTCCAAACTCATTTATTACAAATACCATATCTACTAGGTAAAATATTTATGCTTTAAAATGGTAGACACTTATTTCCTTTTAAAAATAAACATCTTTTTCTTTTAAAAATATGAGCAGTGATCACATCGACTGAACAAATAACCTTTCTTAATTCTGTGGCTTTGAGAGTTCACTTAGAAGCTTCACTTAACAAAAGACGTTTCTGAAATAAATCACAGCCAATTACAGATTATTCAGACGTGGTTTATTAACTCTGTATATTTTCAATATCTTCTCCTGCCATCCAGTGTATTTTTAGATCTCTTCCAAGACCTCACTTAGTGACAAAACATTTCTTTTAGAAATAAATTAATCTCTAGTTTATTCAGATTGTTTTGAAGACTGAAAGAGGTAAAAATCAGGGGAGAAACCAAACCCAAAAACCAAAGTAAGAAAACGCACAGTGTGAAGAAGAGACAAACAGGAGCTGGAAGGAAAAATGTGAGGAGAGAAGAGAACCTAAGTCAGAGAAAGAAGTGCAGATTTCTCTTGGATTATAGACTGTGCACATCAGTAGCTGCGTGGAGATGAGGAAAATTCCAAATTTCCATTCTTTCACATCCTAATCTAGATGTGTAATGAACTCACTGTACAGTACATTCCAAAGCTACAAGTACATTTTAAAATTACATGCTTTTCATTTTTGGCTATACAATCAATCCTCGATGTAGTGGATAGGTTCTTAGAAACTGCCACTAAGTGAAATGACATACAGCAGATCCTTGAATGAAGTTGTCCCATTCAATCTTCTTTCATTATAACATTGATGAGAAAAAAAAATTGGTTTCGTTATATATCGTTTTGCTTAAAGTTGAAGTTGCCAAGAATGTATTGAATATGTTAAATGAGGAATTACTATATACCCATCTATTATAGAGAGATGTAATTAAACATTCTCAGCTAACAGTCAGTATAGTATAATGTAGTGGTTAAGAGAGCACATTTGTGTGAGACAATTCTTTTTATTCTTTTTTTTTTGTTTTGTTTTTTAGAGTCAGGGTCTCACTCTGTCACTGAAGCTGGAGTACAGCAGCATGATCACAGGTCACTGTGACCTCAAACTCCTCCGCTCAAGCAATCCCGCACCTTAGCCTCCCAAGTAGCTAGAACTACAAGTGTGCACCACTACGCCTCACTTATTTATTTATTTATTTATTTTTGTAGAGATGGGGTCTCTCTGTGTTGCCCAGGCTGGTCTTGAACTCCTGGCCTCCAGTAATCCTCCCACCATGCCCTCCCGAAGGACTGCGATTATAGGTGAGAACCACTGTGGCCGGCTAGACTGACTGAATTCTAATCCCAGACCCACCATTTACTAGGTGTGGGTAAGAAACTTCATCTCTCTGTGCTAGTTTCCTTATCTGTAAAATGGAATTATAATAGTTCCTATATAAAGAAGTTGCTGTGAGGATTAAATAAGTGAATATATGCTACATGTGTAGAACAGAAGCACTCAATTGGCTATTGCCTAGAAAGGTCAGTAACAGCCCATTTATTCTTTAAAACTCAACGAAATGCTTCCTAATTTTTTAAAAATTAAATTCCTAATTTACCAATACAGTTGCCCTAATGAAGCACATTTTGTAAAATCTCAACATCTCTATTCTAAATAACTATCCTCATAAAAGAACTCTTCTCAAACTATAACTATAAAATCTAATGTAATGCCGGGCGCAGCAGCTCACGCCTGTAATCCTAGCACTCTGGGAGGCTGAGGCGGGTGGATTGTTTGAGTTCAGGAGTTCGAAACCAGCCTGAGCAAGAGCGAGACCCAGTCTCTACTAAAATTAGAAAGAAATGAATTGGACAACTAAAAATATATAGAAAAAATTAGCCGGGCATGGTAGCCCATGCCTGTAGTCCCAGCTACTCGGGAGGCTGAGGCAGGAGGATCGCTTGAGCCCAGGAGTTTCAGGTTGCTGTGAGCTAGGATGACGCCACGGCACTCTAGCCCGGGCAACACAGTTAGACTCTGTCTCAGAAAAAAAAAAAAAAAAAGGAAAAGGAGGGGAAAGGAAAAAAACAAAAGTCTTAAGATATTATATAGTCAGGCTATTACTGGTCAATTTACATCTTAAATGAGGAGAAATTTATTGGACACTGATTTATATTTTTTGAAAACTTTAAAATAGGTAAAACAAATAGGACTATGTACCTAAATCACCCAAGAATCACAGAATGTACAGGTAAGAAATAAAGAAAGAATCCTCACTTAAGAAAGTAAAATTCAGCAAGGAGCCTTAGAAGGCACAAATAGATATAAGAAGGGACACTAATGAGAAAAATATACCACTGGTTATAAGAGAAAAAGTTGAAGGTAGAATAGTTCATAAAAAAATTTACATTAAACTTTCAAGAAGTTAGCATAGTAAGTTCACACTTGAGGCTCCCTCTCTTCACTAAATGCATTAACAGAAAAAACATAAAAATTTTTAAATAGACACAACTATGTCCCTGAGGATCATAAACTAAACAGAAATACACAGATATGAATGGGGACGAAGCTGCTGTTTGCTGTCTTCCAGATCCAGATGCAGGATGAGGTAGGAAGGAGCTCGACTTCTGGTGATGACAGAGAATAAAATTGCCATGCGCAGTATGTAGAAGCATAGCCAGGCTCATTGTTTGCTTTGCATCCAAAGAATGGATTGCGGATGCTAACTCATGAGTGGAAGGAGGAAAAGGCTGCTTCCCACGCTTTCCTAAAACTAAGGTTTATATGAAAGTCAAGTATGACAAAGGTTTATAGACATAGCACAGGAGTTGAGTCAAAACATTCTGCAGCTGAGGCTAAATACAGTAAATTCCGTATGTTACCGTTGCCTAAGAGCCCCAAGAAACCAATATAAAACTTATTTCAGGAAGGGGAATAGGAGTGAGGTTAACAATTTAGAGGCAACCATAAAATCTGTACAAAGAAATAAGCGTTAGATAAGGAGGGGGTAATGGGGAAAGAGGTGGAAGAAAACAGTAACAGCAACTTTCCCTCTCAAGATGTGACCACAAGTAAAATATTCCAAAACACATGAATGAGTCCATGTACACTGACACACTAGTTCAGGTCAGAAGATGCAATCTTCTAGTCAAAATGACAATAACAGAACACACTGAGAAAAGCTTTAAAATAAGGGTCCTTAAATACACAAAACAATAACTAATATTAAAAACAAAAACAAAAAATAAAACAATAACAGGTGAATATGAAAAATCAATTAAAACTTTTGAAAATAAAAATTATAATCACTGAAGCAAAAAAACAATTAAATGAAGCTGGGCACGGTGGTCCATGCCTGTAAACCTAGCACTCCGGGAGGCCGAGGTGGGCGGATTGTTTGAGCTCAGGAGTTCGAAATCAGCCTGAGCAAGAGCGAGACCCCGTCTCTACTAAAAATAGAAAGAAATTAATCAGACAACTAAAAATATATAGAAAAAATCAGCCAGGCATGGTGGCACATGCCTGTAGTCCCAGCTACTTGGGAGGCTGAGGCAGGAGGATCGCTTGAGCCCAGGAGTTTGAGGTTGCTGTGAGCTAGGATGACGCCACGGCACTCTAGCCTGGGCAA
>CAUYSK010107239.1:0-18383 GCA_963575035.1 Avahi laniger | reverse complement strand
ATGGCTGAAAGAAATTCATAAATTGATAGCTTCTAGGGATTTCTTTAAGGAAAATGAGCACATCAATGGTATGCAATGGACCAGAAGGTTTGGAGACCTAGATTTGGCTCCAGCTTTGCCCTAGGTGATCTTGGGCAAGTTGTTTCCTCTGCATCCTTGACTTGTTTGCTAATCTGTAATGCCAAGGCACTGACTGAAACAATTACTTGCAGTTATACAATCTGATCATTTAATCGCTGTACCTGACTTTTTACCAACTGTTCTCCACTCCTCCACCTCCCCTGCAACCCACCCCTGATGCCGAGTTCATGCTAAGCGTGTACGATAAATAAGGAAGCCAAATTCGCCTATTGTTTGTCTATCAAATCTCTGTTCAGCGTGCTGAATCCTATTACTTAGTTATTAAGGGCGTCTATAGTCTTTCCCTCACTCTCTAGCTTCCTCTGCTATATTATCCAGCAGTGATAGAGGACAAGAATAAGAAGCCCCCAGTACTAATGTAGTTCATGGAAATAGTTTTAGTAAATAAACTTAGAAATTGACCTTCCCACAGACTCCCATTCCTAAGATAGTATTATAATTAAGACTTGACACATTGTTTTGAGGAGAGCACTTGCTTTAGGAAAAGGGTTAGTTTACATACATATTATAAATGTGGTGAGTTTATTACCTAAACATGAGACCACCTCAACTACCACTGGCCACCAGTTCTTATACTCTATCCTCTCTCTTTCAAAAACAAAAACAAAAAAGGTAAATCTCTACCTATAGCAAGAATACATTTATTTAAAAAAATTTTCTGTTCATCTTTTCTTAAACAAAAAGTCATTTGGGCGAGTTCATGTTAATATTTCTTCTGGCCTCAGCATTCTGGGAATTTATTTGGTGTAAGAGCTTTCATTATATTATATGAAATCAGAAGTTACACCATGCGCACGGTGATGTTTCTTTTATATCTCCATCTAGGCAGCCATTCATTTGATTTACTTATCATGTTTTTATTGCTACACATTTTATTCTGGTGTTGGGCTTCAGCCTCTTGAGGTGATATTTACTTATATTCATATCATTTTTTTCCTCTTCATGATCCCCACTCCCTTGGGGACAGCTGAAAAAACGCAGTCTATAGACATTCCTCAAATCATCTAACATTTCTGCCTCATATTCTAAAACATGGCTGTTATTACCCCGCTGCTCTGTGTTTTGTTTCTATTTTAAAATTAGATTGGTGAGAGCATGCCTGAGGCAATGAAAGACAATTATTTCTCCAAGTTCTGCTCACCGTGGGTGATTTTTTTCAGAAACTTCTTTTAAAAACATGAACTCCTAGCATTTTAAGTGCTACAAAAGCCATTGTGAAATTGTCACTGATGTGATTTCAACATAAGCACTACTAAATGTCTTTGTGAGAAATGCGGAAAAAGTCATTATTATGGGGTAGAACTTGGAACTAGGATATATGTTCTTAATGTTACAACCACATGAGGCAGGTATTAGCCAAGAGATCTGAAGTGCCTGCAAGAAAACAGTGGTCATGACATTCACTTCCGTGTGAATGAATGTACTGACTACCTGTCCCATGGTCACCCCCCAGACCTCATTTATTTGGGAGTATCTTGGCCATCAAGTTTAGTAGCCTGTGTCTGCGTATTGCTGGAGAAAAGATGGCTACTCAACTGAAGTTCAAAAAATAAAAAAATCAGATTGCAGGGAATGTCTTTTCCATATTTAACGATAACAAGAACAACAACAATAATAAAAAAGGCATTGACCATACACTCAGAATAATCTGAGCTTAAATTTTAGTTTATTGGGAGATTAGGCAATTTGCAAAAATGTCTCCAAAGTTCAGATTCCTCCACTTTGAACCAGAGCAAAATAATACCTACCTAAGTAGGGATTTTTGAATAATTAAACAAGTTAATACATAAAAATACATATCACAGTATATAGTATATATTTATTTAACAAACATGCACATGGGATTTATGTATGCCAGATACTATTCTATGCAATTTAGTTGTATTATGATAATAGTTTCGTTTCACATATAAGGAAGACTGGAGAAAATAGCTTTTAGATAAATGAGGTCTCACAACTGAAAAATGGGGATATCATTATTCAAACTCAGCTATTAGAGTTCCAGAATCCATGCTTTCAATCTCTGTCCTCAATAATCTGCAATCCCTGTCTAGCCTTTTGAATTCCATTCCTCCTCTTGACAGGAACCAAAGGTCTCCGATCCTTCCATAATTCTAATAAAACATTTAGAATGAACCCTGAACATCTGCTATTACTACCCAGATTCTTCTAAGATAATTTATAACCCTCACTGGATTTCTAGAACACTGATTTCCTTCATTCTTCCCTAGAACAGCCGAGGAAGTTTAATAGCTCTCCAGGTGCCACTAAGATTTTTTTCTCTGGCACTGAAAATGGCTTCAATTTGACATCAGGTATCTGTGAACCACTTATGCTCTTCCAGAGCAACAACAAAGGACCTTGGAAGAAGTGATTAGGTCAAATCCCATCATCCTTTTCTTGAATGGGTTTCGGTGGTTCACATATCTATAAGACTAGGAAGTGTAATGGATTTTACTTGTGCCTTTGAGTACATTCCATTAGTCTGTAAGAATCTGTTTACATATTTTTAGTTGGTTTTGTTTTGTTTTTTTTCTCCAATAAAAGCAAAATAAAGGGCAAGGAGAAGAATGAGAAAGAATGGTTGGTTAATGAGCATTTAGTGATGGGAAGGAGGCAGATGGGGACAGGTAGGTCTTGTAGCTTATTTTTGAATTTATACAAATTTGTATTTGTGTAAATATTAGGAGAGTATTAGACTTAACTTCATTTTGATTAACACTTAAAGCAAATGCCTTGGCATTATAAGTCATAATATAGTTTCAATTATCTGAAAATTGTAATCACAAAAATATATGGCCACTTATTACCTACCAAGTATCATAAGAAGAGGCAAAAAGCAGTTTATCCATTCTTTCACACCCACTATCATGACTCTCTGTATTTATTCAATCTGTTAATTGTAATGTTTGGAGGCTATTCTATTCTTTTAAATCTTCCCTCCAAATCCACTCCCATACTCTATTACAAAACTGCAATTTGTCTTGTAGCCATCGGCCTAGAGCAAGGGATCACATTATAATAAATCCTCGGAAACCTGTCACTGGTTTTATTTGTGTACAGATATTAGAGGATGTTGTTTTAGTCAACAGAATTGTGTTTCACCATACCTATGGTTACATTTAATTTCATGACATGACAAATAATCATATAACTATTTTTAAGTGTTTGCCACAATAAAACTTAAAGTCAAACCTTTTATTAACAGGATTATTATCCTGATTATAATTTGTGTATATTGAACATTTAATATATTTCATGAACAATTTTAAACACTTTGGGACATTTTATAATTTGATTCTTGCACAGTACTGTGAAGCAAGGGCCAACATACCGATTTATATTTAAGACTACCGAATCTTAGAGAGTTAAAGTAATCTTCCTAAAGTCAGGTAAATTTGCAAGCAGGGATGCAAACCTAATTTAGGATAAATTTGTTCTCTTACCTGTAGTGTTATATTATCCTGTCTTGCATACATTTTTTCCTAGTAAATTCACTCTAACTTTACTACTTTCATTTTCTACTTATTTCATTTATCACCTAATTCAAATATTTTATCTTGCAGAATTATATTTATTTCTCTGTTTATATATGCATAAATCCCTGTGCTTACATACCTACATAACAATATATATGGAAATGGACAGAATATATCAATAATATATAAGAAATGGTAAACTGTGTTTAATAGAGGAGGGTAGTCATTACAGAGGGGCAACAAATAAAAGAAAAACTAATGAGAAACAAATGCATAATCTCAAAATATTCCATGATATCCAGAACAACTAGATTGCAACATGAATTGCAGAATTATATTTCTAAACAATGTTACTCAAATTTTTAAACCAGTACCAAACTGATTAGATTGCAAAATCCAGCAGGGCATTTGGTATGGTCAGTAGGACATTTCCTGGTCAATTAAAACATAGTTTTTGACCAGACGCCTATGTTTATATACTTTTACAAATTCTCTTTCTATTTTACTTCTCATTTTTTTCAGGAATGAAATAATTCCTTATTCATGATAGAATTTACCATGTAATTATTTGGAAGCAACTATACTAAATGATTAACAAATTGTCTTTCTAGTAAACAAAATCTTAAAATAAAACCCTTATTATTGAGACAACAGATTATATTTCACTTCTGTTTAAGCTGTTGGCCTTAAAATATGTTTATTTGGTAAGGTTTATATTTTTGTCTACTAATGCTGAGGAAAACAGTCTTAACCCATATTAAAAGTATACTATTTTTTCCTAGAATTTCATAAGCTGCTCATCAAATTATGTAAACAGGTTTTGTAAAGTGGTGCATAATTCTCTATTGTTTTTCCTGAACATATTTTATTTATTTATGGGCATTATAAGATGTGAGATATCTGAAGCAAATTCATAGCTAGAGGCAGAAAATTTCATCTAATTAAAAACAAGAGCAATATTAACATTTATAACTAGGATTTTGCTTATGGATGAAAAAATGACTGAAGATTAATGAAGAAAAGGTGAAGGGGGAATGAGATGCATGCATTTACAAATGATGCTGAACAGTTTGCCTTTCCGGAGTACGTTATTTAGTTAACTTTTAAGATAGCATCTGCTGTCCTGGTAACCTTTTAAAACATCTAATCAGAACATTTTACAAATGTACGGAGGATGCTGAGTGAACAGGTTTTTGGCTTCTCAGTTCACGTCCTGATGTGAGTTTTGTTCAACTGAGCTATGAAAGAATGAGAAAATATGTACACAGCAAGGGACTGAATTTCATTTGAATGTGATGTATGTCACTTCATTAATACTGAATTTATTTAATAACATTGTGTGATAAGTAAAATCGCCTGTGCAATATTAGAAAAATCTAAAAATATTGATGGAATATTGAGTGCTTATATGTTTAGGCTTTGTTTTTAGTCTCTTCAGTGTGTTATATTATTTAATCTCCCAAGTACTCTGGGATGTAGGTTCTAAAATGACGCCAACTTTCCAAAACGCTAGCACAATACTCAAAGGTGATATAGCAAGTAAGACATAGAATAGGGATCCAAACTCAGGCAGTGTGACTCTTCACTATGAGGCAATACATCCTCTCTGCCTCTGCAGTGCTTTAAATAATGATCTCTTTGATAGCCACTCTTACATTCACCCTTCCCTTAGAATGATTGTGAAAGGTTTATATTACCAAAACATGCTGAATTCAATGTCATATTTGTCAAATAGGTAATTTACTAAAGAGTAAAACCACAAGATTAACTGGTATATGAAGAGGCTCTCATACTTAACAGTAATAAAAAACAAAAACAAAAAAAAAGTGAATTGACAAAGAGAGAGAGAGGGAGAGAGAGAGAAAGAGAGAGAGAGAGAGAAAACACTTTAATGCTGTTCACATTTGTTTGAAAAAAAAATTAGAAAGCTGGGTAATGTTATTTATTGGTGGGGATGTTGATATATATGTACATTCATGTACCTATTAGGAATTTCAACCAGTGTAGTCATTCTAGCAAGAATTCTGACGATAGTCAAGATAAAAATAAAATAATCTCATATTCTATTAAGAAGCAATTCCATTACTTATATGTGTGTGTATAGTTTGTTTTGTTTTGTTTTTCCTCTCACATAAATCTATTAAGAGATATGCACAGGAATGTTCCTTGCACTGATGTTTGCAGTGGTGATTTACAGTGTGGTAGGAATTTGGATAAGATATCCATAATACGGAAAGGTACTAGGTTAAACGTAGGGGATGAACACCATAGTATACAACAACATTAAAAATAATTGACTAGACAAAAATTAGCTATGTAAATTGAATTTAAAAAGCATAAATCTGAGTGAAATAAGAAAGAATGAGATATACTACAAATTACTATTAATGTGTGTTAACAATACCAAAAAACACATTTTACATGAACAAATGAAGTCTACCTGAAGGGTTGTCGGCGGGGGGGAATAAAATTAAATTAGTAGTCAAGAGAGGGTCAAATCTGGTGTTTGTGATGATATTACATCAAGAACTGAGGATATAATTAACTGTCTGCACTGTGGTATAACTGGTATGGGCAGTTATGGTAGGAAGGAGAGAATTATTAATTAATCTTTTATTCCACAATATCCCTTACATGCACATGTTCTAACATGTGATAGTAGTTTATTGATTATGGGCAAGTCTGCAATAATCATAAGTAATTTACCCAAGGAAAATTCCTTTTCTCTCTTTAAAGGTAGTAGTAGAAGATGATTTTACGTTCACATTAGTTCCAATTGTTGTAGTATATATTATTTGAAATCTGAAATTTGTTTTACTTCACTTGGCAGATGGCATCTTTGTATGGGACTACCTGTTAGGCTGAACACAAGTGAATTTCTGAGCCAAGATATATAAATACTTTATCTCCTTAGGGGATCCATATATTTACTTCTCTGTTTATGCTGTTCGTTAATGAGCTGCTTACTAGCTGATTTGGCATGAACATATTTCTTCATGGAGGCAATACTGTTTCATAACAGATTGTCTGAGATTTTCAAGATAAACTCCAATGGGACATTTTTGAATCTTTGAAATTCACTTTTATATTCTAAAATGAAGTTACTATACTTATGCTTTTATTTTACTGAGTTTTGACAAGAGCTTCCCCCACCTGTACTTTTAAAAAACAGTCCATTAAAGAAATAATAATTGTTGGTCAAAATCACTTAACTTCTTACTTTTGATGAATGAGCACAATTCTATTAATAGATAATCACACATTTTCAAGTATAAGTGGATTATCATTTAAACACAAAACATATATTGCCACATCCTCTAATTTAACTGTCCTTGTTACTCTAAACCTCTGAGAGTCAATTATTCTAGGTCAATACAGAACAGATGTCAGTTTCCATAAGCTTAAAAATTACTTCATCTTTATATATACCTCAAGTGTAAGAAAAAAAGCAAATTTTACTTACTGTTGATGAACTTGATTCATATACTTTTTCAGGCTATCTTGAATTATGTTCCTAATCACTGTGTTTTACTAATGATTGATAACATATCTGTACTGGATTAGTTTTTGACTGTCTTCAGTTTCATTGTTTCTCTCAACTCTATGGCAGCTGCTAACCAGAGTAGCTTCAATCTGACTGCCATCATCATAGTCCTTTTCTATTCCTCCAAAATTTTGGGTAGAAATTTTCCTCGTGAATTGCAAACTTGTTACTTTTATCTTTTTCTGGCTTTCCACACTTATTTAAATGGTTATTAAATCACCTCACATTTTTCTCTCTGTTAGCCCAGTTCTGACTACACATCTCATCCAGATTAGGATTACATCACTGTGCTTTAAAACTATGGAGACTCCTGGCAATTTTCGTCATGTTTTACTGAGACTGTCTTCAGTTTAGAATCCTTTCTATTATTCACATTCCCTTATATATGTGTGCGTGTGTGTTTATATATATATATATATACACACATATTTGTGTGTGCATGTGTTTGTGTATATATATATATATATATATAGAGAGAGAGAGAGACGGGGTCAGAGAGAGGGAGAGAGAGCAAGAGAGAGGGAGAGCGGGAGAGAACATGTTGTATATTTATGTTATATATATACACAAATTAAAACATCCATTTCTCCCAGAAGATATATGTTCAGTGAATAATTTGGAAAATACAGAGAGTATAAGGGTTTTTAAGAATCCCAATCCAACCAATCCAAATCCAACAACTAGCAACATTTTTAGTTTTGATAATATAATCTTTTTTTTTTCAGAGCATACACAGAAAGAATAAAATTGTACTATTGGGAAAATTGCTTCTTGAAAGAATATTCAGTTAATCTAAATGAGTACATCTGTATGTATTTGGAATGTACTTGAGTCTTATAAGTCTGAGCAAAAAATATTATCAAAATTAATTTTGTTTTCTGAGATTGATAGGACTATCCCAAACATGTACCTTAAAATAATAAAGGGCATATATGACAAACCCACAGCCAACGTCATACTGAATGGGGAAAAGTTGAATGCATTCCCCTTAAGAACTGGAATAAGACAAGGATGCCCACTGTCACCACTTCTATTCACCATGCTACTGGAAGTCCTAGCCAGAACAATCAGGCAAGAGAAAGAAAAAAAGCTATCCAAATTAGGAAAGAGGAGATCAAACCATCCCTATTTGCTGACAATATGATCCTATATCCACAAAACCATAAAGACTCCACCAAATGACTCCTAGAATTGATAAATAAATCCAGTAAAGTCTCAGGTTAGTATATAGAAAAACAGTAGTATTTCTATACACTAGTTATAGTAAAGCTGCGAATGAAATAAAAGAATTTGATATCATTTACAACAGCTGCAAAGAAAATTAAATACATAAGAATATATTTATCCAAGGAAGTGAAAGATCTCTACATGGAGAACTATAAAACACTGATAAAATGAATCATAGATAACACAAACAAATGGAAAATCATCCAGTGCTCAAGGATTGGAAGAAACACATTGTTAAAATGTCCATAATGCCCAAAATAATTTACAGATTCAATGCAATCCCAATCAAAATAAAAAAGTTATATTTCACAGATCTGGAAAAAATAATTCTACACTTCATTTGCAACCAAAAAAAGAGCCCCAAATAGCCAAAGTAATCCTAAGCAAAAAGAATAAATCTGGAGGCATCACACGATATATCTGACTTCTAATTGTATGATATGACAAGGCTATGGTAACCCAAATAGCATGATACTGATATAAAGTTAAACACATAGACCAAAGGGACAGAATAGAAACCCAGAAATAAAGCTATATATTTACCACCATCTGATTTTTGACAATGCAGACAAAAACATACACTGGAGAAAGATGCCCTATTCAATGAATAGTGCTGGGAAAACTAGATAAGCACATGAAGAAGAATGAAACAGGACCTCTATCTCTTGTCATATACAAAAAGTAACTTAAGATGGATTAAATACTTAAAAATAAAACCTGAAATCATAAAAATTCTATAAGAAAACATAGGAAAAACTCTTTTGGACATTGGCCTAGGCAAATAATTTATGAATAAGACCCCAAAGCAAATACAACAACAACAAAAATAAATAAATGGGACTTAATTAAACTAAAAAGTTTCTGCACATCAAAGGAAATAATCAGCAGAGTAAATAGACAACCTATGGAATGGGAGAAGATATTTGTAAACTATATGACAGACAAAAGACTAATATCCAGAATCTACAAAGAACTCAAATAAATCATCAAGAAATAAAAACAAATAATCCCATCAAAAAAGTGGGTAAAAGAGATGAACAGATTTTTCTCAAAAGAAAATAGATGAATGACCAACAAACAAATGAAAATATGCTCAACATCACTAATCATCAGGGAAATACAAATTAAAACCACAATGAGATACCATCTTACTCTGTTGGAGCGGCTCCCACCCCCTTTTTTTTTTAATTCAAGGTCTCATTCTGTTGCCTGGGCTAGAATACAGTGGCATCATCATAGCTCGCTGCAACCTCAAACTTCTGGGCTCAAGTGATCCTCCTGCCTCAGCCTTCCTGAGTAGCTGGGACTATAGGTACGTGCCACCAAGCCCAAATTTTTTTCTTTTTTTTTTAATTAAAGACAGGGTGTTGCTGTTGTTCATGGTGGTCTCGAACTCCTGGCCTCAAGTGATCCTTGCAAAACAGCCTCCTAAAATCTAGGATTACAGGGTGAGCTACCACACCCAGCAGAATGGCCGTTAATAAAAAGTCAAAAAATAATAGATGTCGGCACGGATGGAGTGAAAAGGAAATGCTTATACACTGTTGGTGGGAACGTAAACTAGTATAACTTCTGTGAAAAACAGTATGAAGATTCCTCAAAGAATTCAATGTAGACTTACCATTCATTCCAGCAATCTCACTACTGGGTATCTACCCAAAGGAAAAGAAGTCATTTTACAAAAAAGACACCTGCACATGAATATTTATCACAGCATAATTTGCAATTGCAAAGATACCAGAAAAAGGGATACAATAATATCTTTTGTAGCAACTTGGATGGAACTGGATATCATGATCCTAAGTGAAGTATCACAGGAATGGAGAAACAAATCTCCTATCTTCTCATCTATAAGCAGAACATAAACAAGGGGTCTATGTGGTCACAAAAACATAATGGACACTGACAACTAAGAATGGGAGACGGTGTAAGGGGGTGAGGGATAAAAATCTACCTGCTGAGTACAATGTACACTATTCTGGTGACAGGTTCACTAAAAGTCCCGACTTTAGCATGATGCAATTCACTCATGTGAGGAAAAACACTTGTTTCCCCTAAATCTATAGAAATTATAAAAAACCTTAAATTGGCAAGAAACTATGAAGTTATAAGGTTTATACTTCTTCACAAAGCAAATTTTTCTTTAGCTTCATAGCCAACCTCTGGGTGAATATCCTAGTGTTGTGTTTGTGATAGCAAACTCATTGTTTTCAAGGCAAAGTATATTTTTGGTCAGTATTAATTACTAGAAAATCATGCCTCTCAAGGAAAAAAGCCAATGTCATAAGCTTCTAAGGTATAATGAAAGCAATATGTATTTCCATCAACATTCTTTAAGTATTTGAAGACAACTGTTGTTAGGTACTACCTATTCCCACTACCTCACCTGTTATTTAAGCAATGACTATCGTTCTCTCCGTGGTTCTTTATTTGATATTTTTTGGCCATTTATTACTATAGTAGCCCCATTCTTAACTTTTAATGTCCCTCTTATAATGTGGTACCTAAAACTGAATTCATTAATTTCAGTTGTGATGCTAACAGAACCACTCTGGACTCTGCTCCTCTCTTTCCCCCTCAGCCCACAGGGTGTGACAGCTTCCTGCAGCTGCTAATTCCTGGACTGTATAAACATTTTCTGTTTGTCCTTAGACCTCCCCCACCCACACCTATTATCCCATTTTAAATTTCATATAGAACTAATATCCACCATGACTTTTAGAATGATCTTCACTGATATAAACGCAAAACTTAAAATAAATATTAAAAGGAAAAATAACAATGACAAAAAAACTCTAAAATTAGCAAAAGGAGAAAAAGAGATATTATGAATGAAGAATCAACAAGTCTAGTTATTTGGAGGTAAGAATGAAGGATATAATAAAAATGGATTAAAGAGGCCCCTAATGTTTTAGACCTTAAATCAAAAGAAAATATTATTCACAGAGCAAGTGAAGACAGTTAACAAAGCACAATAATTCAGTTTTTAGCAATAGACTTGAGTTTGCTTTTGGACCTGATGAGAATGAGGCGATGGCAGAAAGTTGAAGTCAAAATTGTGAATAGGTAGTATCCAACCAACCATGTCAGAATTAGAAAGAGACTCAAGATTCATTCACATAGGGCCGGGCGCGGTGGCTCACACCTGTAACCCTAGCACTCTGGGAGGGAGAGGCGGGAGGATCGTTTGAGCTCAGGAGTTCAAGACCAGCAAGAGTTAGACCCTGTTTCTACTAAAAATAGAAAGAAATTAGCTGAACAACTAAAAATAAATAGAAAAAATTAGCTGGGCATGGTGGTGCATGCCTGTAGTCCCAGCTACTCGGGAGGCTGAGGCAGAAGGATTGCTTGAGCCCAGGAATTTGAGGTTGCTGTGAACTAAGCTGACACCACCACACTCTACTCTAGCCCTGGCAACAGAGTGAGACTCTGTCTCAAAAAAAAAAAAAAAAAAGAAAAAAAAAAAAAGAAAAGAAAAAGAAAAGATTCATTCACATAAAACTAACATGTTCTCTAAGATATTTTGTAGAATGAAATAAGAAGCATTAACTGCGAACCTTGGCAAAAGTCAGTGGTATGGGGAAAGGAAAAAGAAGAGCTGGTGCAAAATGATACACTAATATGTGAATAATTCTTTGCAGTTTACAAAACACTATAAGATGCAGATGCTTATTTTGCCTTCACAGAAACCCTGTTAAGTTGGCAGGACAGATGGCAACAGTTCTTGTTTATAGTCAAGGAAAGAAAGTGGAAGAATAAGAGAAAGAACAGCAAAATATGGAAAAAGGAAGTAGAAAGAGAATCAGATAAGTTCATGGAACAGGAGGGCAGAAAATGATTTAAGTGCTAATGACATTATTTCTACTCATCATATTGAAAAGTGTTGAGATGGCAAAGTATTGACATTAATTCTGAAATATTGAATTTAATTCTAATAATGATAATTTATATCTAAAAACAGCATTAACAGATATGGAGAGGGTGATTAGGATGATAAATGGGCTGGAAACATACCACATTAGTAATAATTGATTTCAGAATGTGGAGTCCAAAGGGAGGGAAATATTTCCAACTTACATTATGGGTGAAATTAAAAGCTAAAATTCTTACAGTGTTGTAATATTTATTTGACTTATTTGTTAAAGAGCAGATTGGAATCATTATTTCGACTCCAAATACTCCACTGTTCTTTTCTAGTAACTAAATAAATGAAAGCCACAATAATTTTTGTGCTACAGAGCAATGGTATTCAAATTGTAATTGTAATTATTTACATTGCATGCATTCAAAAATTAATTGGGTTTTATTTAATTTCATAATTAATTCCACAACTGAGAAAAATGTAGATAAAAGAAAATTATAGTGAACTTTCATATATTTAGTCAAAGGCATGTTTTCTGCATTGTCCCTGATTTATGAGTTCAAATTTTTAAGTTTCATTCTTTATTGAGAAGAATTGTGTAAGGAGTGTGGAATAATTTATATCTCTGCTAATGATTGGTTTTAGGATGTGGGTGGGAAAAAGGAAATCATCTTAATTTATATCGTAGATGGAGTTAGAAGCTAAAAGGCGTAAACCAGTGTACAACTGACATTTACATAGTAATTTATAACTACAAAACACTTTCCTAAATATTATCCTTTCCATCAGCAGTCACATTAATCTTTTTTTGTGGGGTGAATATCTCTCTTTTTGTTATCTCAAAGTCTATGTATTTCTTAGGACTTTTGAGAGTAATACTATAAAAATTTGTATACATATATATTTTTACTTATTTAAGGTTATTGTAATACAATGTGTTCCTTTCTCTGGATGGTAAATGTATTAGTTTCCAAGGGCTGCCATAACAAATTGACACAAATTGGATCTCTCTAAACAACAGAAATGTATTCCCTCATGGTTCTGAAGTCTAGAAGTTCTAAATCAAATTACTGAAAGAATCATGCTCTCACTAAATGCTTAAGTGAAGAGTTTTTCTTCGCCTCTTCCTAGCTTGGGGAAATCTTTGCTTTCCCTGGGTGTGTATGCTTCTGTGGGTTCTCTCCTCTTCCTATGATGATGCCAGACATTGTATTAATATTTAGGGCCCATTCTAATCAGGTATGACCTCATCTTAACTTGTTATATCTGCAAAAATCATATTTACAAGTCACATTCTGAGAATCCAGGTAGACGTGAATTTTCAACACTTCTCAATCCACTAACATAGTGATTCAATTTAGATATCAAGTCTAAAAGTAGGAGTGACCAAAGGAAGAAAGCAAGAAAGCAATAGAGTGACCAGAACTGAGACTTCACTTGCATCAATCCAACATTAATGTATCCTAGGAATCTGTCTGAGGAAGAGAGGACTCAAGATTCAAGGAAATTAGCAATTTTTTTCTAATTAGTAATATTACTGCTGAAGTATCAAATAAGCAGAAATGTGTAATATCTCTTAAAACCAGTATCCATATGTTCCCGAAGGGGATCGTAATGACAATAGCACGAAAGTAGAACATCCATGATATTTTTATTTAATAATTTTAATTTTTTTAAAATTAAATCTCTGCTGTTTCCCAATTCACAAATATAGCTGTAAATTTGGGTGAATTTAGTTTTTTTGTTTATATATGTGGGTCTATGTGTGCATATGTATGCTTAATAAAGATCATATTCTAAATGCAAATTTATATTATTTTCCATTTAATCCTTTAAATACTTTTCCATAAAACTAAATATTATTTAAGAGCTATTTAATTTTATTTCATTAGTCATCCTCCAGGAGTTTAACAAAACAATTGCTACTGAACAGCTATGTGAGTTTTGTGTTTTCTAAGTTTTCATAATTACTTTTGGTCCATTTGGGGCCATACAACACTAAGGATGGCAGTTAAAGAAACTAGAATGAACTGGGTTCTCAATTTATTAAGTCACCATATTAGTTCTGCGCCATTGCTCAGACTATTATGTGAGAAAGAAACACATTTTCATCTTTTTTAAATCACCTTATTTTGTTATCTCATGTTACAATAACCTAGTCAATTCACTAATTGTAATTAAGTGGTATATTCAAAAGTCCATTAATTTGTGGTGTTAAACCCAGGAATATCTAGTGTGGGTCTATAGTTTCTCTCTATCTTTCTTCTCCCCCAAATAGTTGGCACATTGAAAATACAATCTGAGGAACAGCACTGAATCTAATGAGGAAACTGGCATGTGTTTCCTGGCTGGCTTCAGAGTTTCTGTGGTCTGGTGACTGCTGTGCCTCTAACTTCCCCCTTTGTGGATGGCTTGTCTATAGTGCTTATCTTTTGTCTATCCCACCATTGTTGGAACAATGGACATGGAGGATGGCCTGCCTATTAAATTTATAGATATGCAGGTTGAGAGAAAGTGTATTTGAGCAACCAAACTCAAGGACCCTTATCTGCAGCTGAATTTGATTTATATGATTAAACTGTAGCCTCAATCCTGGTGCTATTATGGAATGCAACTTGAAACGTGTGTTTGGGTATTGAAAATAGAAACTTGTATTTGACATATAGAGGAAAACTAAATAAATTGAAGTCAAAGGGTAAACTGTGGTAGTTTTAAAACATGGCTGCTAATTTTTTGACACTCCCTTCATTGATTGGTGGGATCTGTGTCCCCTCCCCTTGAATCTGGGTGGACCTGCGTCTGCTTTAAACAATAGAGTAAAATAGAAGTGACATTCTATGACTTCCGAATCCATGCCATAGGAAACCATGCAGCTTTTCTGCCTTTTTCACTGGAGTGATCACTTTTGGAGCTCTGAGTCTTTATGTAAAAGTTTGGATCCTAGTGACTAGCAAATCATGGACCTGCAATCTGACCATGTCTTAAGTACACATACTCCAGAAGTCTTACAACTGGCCTAGCCATCTTGGATCCTGTAGAGGATAAGCTAACTACTTGCCAGGTAAAAACCATCTTACAACTTTGGTTTAGGCAACCCAGTCCATAAGCGTTTTTAGATTTTAAGATTAGCTCCAGTATCACCAGAATCTATTCTAGCAGACTCTAACAATTAATCACAGTTGTTTTGTATCGTAATATTAATAGTGAGTATTAGTGAGTAATAGATTAAGAAAGGAAGTTTCTGTGAGAAATGACATTCAACTAAAGCAGTTGGTAGAAGGATTAATGAGTGCTTTTAGTAGAGCATGCTATAGAGTTGATTTTTACAAAAAAAGAAAATCCCATACTAATAATATTTTTGAGTCTTAATTTGCCCTGCTAGGAATCTTAGCCAATTTTCCAGAATGGTGTGATCATTGAATGTCTTTCTATAGAAAATAGACACCGTGTAGTAGTCAGAATCTCTTGAGTTTCTTGCCTGTGTGTGGCGTAAGTATTTTGTAAAATATACGGAGTGGTTGGATATCCCTTCAACTATTTTTTCTGCCCTTTCTCTTTCTCTCCTTTTTCCAGGACTTCCATTGTACATTTTTGGTAAGCTTGGTAGCATATCACAGGTGTCTAAGGCTCTGTTTATATTTCTTCATTTTTGTTTGTTAGTTTTTGTCTTTCCTCAGCTTGCATGATCTCTTTTGCTCTGTCTTCACAGTCACTGATTTTTTTTTTGTCATACCACATCTGTCATACACTAGCTAATTTTTATTTTAATTATTTTGTTGTAATTCCAGAGATCTTGTTTGGTTTTCTTTTATAATTTTTTTTATTTATGTTCTGCATTTGATGAGTTATTAATGTCATATATACCTTTATTCTTCACACAGTTTCTTTTAATTGTGTAAACATATTTAAGATACCATCTTTCGACTTTTTCTCTGCAACATTGCTCATTAATGACACTTTAAGATCATTTCTAGTTACCATATTTTCTCCAAGTGCATAAGTACCAATTTTCTGTTCCTTTGCATAGCTCACTTTTTTTGTTCAAATGGATATTTTAGATAACATATCACTGCAAACCTACATTCTATTCAACCCTGATATTGTTTGTTTTGCTTATTTTTTTATCTATTATAATTCAATAGAGTATATCTTCCTCCAAATGAATGCCCACTGAAATCTCTGTTCAGTTTTAATTTATTATTATTATATTTTTAATTGACATAATAATTGTATATATTTATGGGGTCCAGTGTGATATTTTGATTCATGTCTACAATGTGTAATGATCAAATCGGGTAATTAGCATGGTCATCACCTCAAACATTTATCATTTCTTTGTGTTGGGAACATTCAAAATCTCATCTTCTAGCTATTTGAAAATATACAATAAATTACTGATAATAATAGTCACGCTACCGTGTTATAAACATTAGAACTTATTCTTCCTATATAGCTGTAATTTTGTATCCGTTAACCATTCTCTACTTATTTTCTTTACCTCCCCTCTAACCTTTCCCAAGCCTCTAATAACCAACTTTCTACTCTCTATTTCCACGAGATCAACATGTTTAGCTTCCACCTATGAGTGAGAATGTGCAGTATTTGTCTTTCTTTGCCTGGGTTGACTTATTTTATTTAAAACAATTTCAAGCCTTACTTCCTAGGAGCTCCTCTTGGGTCAGTAGAGTAGAGGAGTCAGCCAATAATTGGTGAGTAGTTGTATTTTTTTTTATTTTAGCATATTATTGGGCTACAGATGTTTAGGTTATGTATATTGCCCTTGCCTCCCCACTCACCGCCAAGTCCAAGTTTCAAGTGTGCCCATCCCTTGGATGGTGCACACTGCACTCTTTGTGTATGCAAATACCCGTACCCTCCTTTCCGCCCCCCGTCCGACATCCAATAGATGTTATTCTTATATGTACACTTATGTGTTGATCAGTTAATACCAATTTGATGGCGAGCACATGTGTGCTTGTTTTTCCATTCTTGGGATACTTCACTTAGTAGAATGTGTTTCAACTCTATCCAGGAGTATACAAGAGGTGCTATATCACCATTGTTTCTTAAAGCTGAATAGTTCTCCATGGTATACATATACCACAGTTTATTAATCCACTCATGTGTTGATGGACATTTGGGTTGTTTCCACATCTTTGCAATTGTGAATTGTGCTGCTGTAAACATTCGGGTGCAAATGTCTTTCTTATAAAGTATCATTTGTTCTTTTGGGTAGATGCCCAGTAGGGCATTGCTGGATTAAATGGTACTTCTACTTGTATCTCTTTAAGGTATCTTCATATTGCTTTCCACAGAGGTTGCACTAGTTTGCAGTCCCACCAGCAGTGTATGAGTGTTCCTATCTCTCCACATCCATGCCAACATTTATTGTTTTGGGACTTTTTGATAAAGGCAAATCTCACTGGCAATAAGTGATATCTCATTGTGGTTTTGATTTGCATTTCCCTGATGATTAGAGATGTTGAGCATTTTTTCATATGTTTATGGGCCATTATTCTGTCTTCTTTTGAAAAGTTTCTGTTCATGTCCTTTGCCCACTTTTTGATAGGGTCGTTTGATTTTTTCCTGTTGATATTCCCGAGTTCTAAGTAAATTCTGATTATCAGCCCTTTATCGGATTTGTAGCATGCAAAAATTTTCTCCTATTCTGTAGGTTGTCTGTTTGCTCTTGTGACTGTTTCTTTGGCTGTGCAAAAGCTTTTTAATTTGATCAGATTCCATTTATTTATTTTTGTTGCTGCTGTGATAGCCTTTGGGATCTTCTTCATAAATTCTTTGCCTAGGCCAATGTCTAGAAGAATATTTCCAACATCTTCCTCTAGAATTCTAATAGTTTCACTCTTTAGGTTTAAATCTGTTATCCAACATGAGTTTATTTTTGAGAGAAGTGAAAGGAGTGGATACTGCTTCAATCTTCTACATGTGGCTATCCAGTTTTCCCAGCACCATTTATTGAATAAGGATTCTTTTCCCCAGTGTATGTTTTTGTCTTGTTTGTCAAAGATTAGGTGGCTATATGAGGATGGTTTTATATCTGGGTTCTCAGTTCTGTTCCACTGGTCAATGGCTCTATTTTTGTGCCAGTACCAAGCTGTTTTGATTACTACAG
>CAUYSK010107235.1:0-13111 GCA_963575035.1 Avahi laniger | reverse complement strand
TGTCCAATTAATTTCTTTCTATTTTTGGTAGAGATGGGGTCTCGCTCTTGTTCAGGCTGGTCTCGAACTCCTGAGCTCAGAACTATCCGCCCGCCTCAGCCTCCCAGAGTGCTAGGATTACAGGCGTGAGCCATCGCGCCTGGCCAAGATGTGTTTGAATTTTTTACGTACATCATAAGATTGTCTGTAAAGACAGTTTTAGTTCTTACTTTCAAAACTTAATATATTTTATTTATTTTCTCCAATATAATGATATTAAGGAGCTGTGAGAGCAAACATCTTTGGCCTGATCTTGATATTGGAGATATACATTCAATTGTTCACCATTAAGCGTGTTGTTACAGGCAGGTTTATTTTGGGTAGATGCCCTTTGTCATGTTGAGAGCACTTCTTTCCACTTCAAGTGTGCTGAGTATTTTTATCATAAATAGGTGATAATCTATTGAAATGATAATTTCATGTCATTTTTATTCTAATAATGTAAATTACACTCAATGATTTTCAAATATTAGAGCAACATTGCATTCTGTGACAACCCCACTTTCATAAATATTACCATTTTACATATTGATATATTTTATATTGTACTAGCTTGTTAAGAATTTTTCATCAGTGTTCATGAGAAATATTAGTCAGTAATTGCCTTTGCTTGCAATGCTCTTGTCAGGATCTGGTATCACTGTTTAACATCTCTGCAAAATATAAATAACTTCTAAGTACTGGAAGCTGATGATATTGGCTGCTAATCTCAGCAACTACAAATATTTGTGAATTCTCAGGATCATAAAGTTGGAAAGTATCATAAAAAACAATTTGGCTCAATTTTCTCTCTTCATGTTAATCAGGAATTGTTGAAAATTTAACGTTTCAAACATTTTTAAAACATCCTAGAAGTTGGAACTCTACTTTGTTATAATGACTTCAAGGAAAAATAATTGAACACTACTTCCTTCCCTATCCTATTTCATTCTTTAATGACTTTTACTGTCAATTCAATGAACACACTTGTGAAATTCCTTTACCCAGAGTGCTACAAAATTATTCGATTGAGCACATTTGAATTTAAGAAAGCTAAAAATAATTTCCTTTTAAATGGCTTGGTAGGGAAGGGTGTTCTGACAAACCGAGAATAGAAATGCAAATAAAAATCTTAAGCATGTTTTTCCTCACAAGTTCCTAATAGACAGACTGGCATGCTCAGAGAGCTCCCAAATGTTCCAGGGGCTCCTTATTGGATTTATTTTCATTAGGCTTGTGTATTTTATTTCATAGAGTAGGTGAATTTTACAACTAGAAAAGTTGAGTTTCAGAATTACATAAATAAGACGAAACCATTGATACTCAATACTACTATTGAGTTAATAAACAAAACATTTTTAAATAACTTGCTTCTAAAAATATATTCATTTATGAGAATTTTAGGAATAAATATATTATATTTAAGAACATAAACTTTATGTAAACATTTTAAATAACTGTATTGTTATATTTAAAAAAGGAATTAAATTATAAGAGCAACAGCAGGAAGGATATATAGTTAAATATGTTCATCCATCTTATTTGATTTAAGATAAGGATGTTTCTGTATAATAAATTCAAAGTTATATATAATTTATTTTGTATACCATGTGACAGCATTGCCACAAAGCATACTTGCACATGAGAATAAAGGCAAAGAAAAGACTTCAGGTATGCAACTGAGGAGTCACTTTGAGTCACAGTGAATTGGTAAAAGATCTATAATAATAAAATTAACTTTCTGGAACTCAAGTAGCCTCAGGTTATGCAATCTGCAGAACACATTAAATGAAACTGTTGTTTTGCCACAGAGTTCTTTAAATAAAGAAAGGAAAAGTGAATTTTCTCATGCATTTAATACTACCTCTGGCATTTTAAAACATATTTATATAACTTTTTTGGAATGCTTTTTTCCTTTAATTAAATATATGTAACTGAAATGTTTATGATCTCTCCATCACCATTTGGAGAGCAGCACCCTTTAATCAACAATGGCGATACACTGCACAGACCAAGATCCTTCTGCTCACCAACTGTGGGCCAATGAGGAGATGAAGCAGTTGGTCCTACTAAAGAAGAGATGAATCTGAAGTCTCTGGAGGTCTCTTCTCTCTTGATTCTAAATATCTTAGCAAATAGCCATTTCAGCTGTCTCATTATGACCTAGCAGTAAAGAGGAAGCGAGTATCACTGACGGGCCCAGACACATAAATCATTAATACCTTCTTGTTTGATATAAAATACAGTATAGTGGGGAAAATGTATAAGCCTAGAAGAATCAGATGGACCTAAAGCATCTAAACAATAACAGAGGAAAATAAATGTTCCATTCCTAGTGTCAACATTGGGAAAACTTCTCATGATCTAGTTTTCAGGGAATATTTCAACCATTTGGAGAATGATAATGTTAAGGTCTTCAAAGTCCATCACATTAAATACAAGCTACTCTAATAAAAATGAATAATCATTTTCAAGAATAGTAGAGGAAGCTCATTTTGAGAAAGGAAACATTCCCTCAATTGCAGTGGCACCATTATAATGCAGTAAATGTAGCATTTCATTCTTTACTGATCCACATAGAATGGGAGGAGTAGGAGTAAGTAGGTTATTATGCCAATTTAAGGGCTGCGTAATCTCTTGGGTGGCTTCCTTGGTTACTCAAGGAAAGGCTTCTGATGTGATTAAAATCTTAAAAATCAGCTGTCTTTCCCTAGAGAGGGAATTTTACTAATTCTTCCTACTTATCCATATAATTGACTAGAGATGAGAGGCAAGCAAAGAAAAAAATAGTTTCTCTCACTTTACCTCTTTTGCTTCTACTTTTTCTTTTTTTATTCCTGCAGTTTCCCAGAGTGTGTGTCATATATTCAACAAAAAAGAACAATGAAAATTCAACTACTCACCCTTCCACTGTAATTTCACTCTGTCTTAACCCAAAAGAGCCCAAGCCTCTGAAAGACAGCCAGCACCTATGATGAACAACAAAAAAGTCTATCTGCTTGACTCTTGAAGACATCAAAAAAAAAAAAAAAATGTAGACTGCTATCATCTGTGCTAATTCTGTTGCCAATAAAGAAGTTATGGGGTAAAATACCTGGTATCAGAGTACATTTAGAATACAGCATAATGTGAAATGTACTATGTGAAATAATTTGATCCAACATTCATATTCTTGACAAGAACAATAGTGGATATAGTATAAGTTTCATCCAATGAATTATTTACTTTTATAGAAATTTTGTGATCAGTAATTTTCTGGGGATAGTTCATCAAAGCAAATGAGCTTCTCAGGTAGAAGAACGTGATCTGTTGCCAAACTGGTGATTTTTCAAGACTTTATTATAATCTACATTCAACTGATTTCAACTTTTTGTAGGAATCTAAATTACAGATTCCAGAAGAAAGCAATGATTAACAGTCATAGACCATGTATATGAAGACAACAAAGATGTTAGAATCTTTTTTTGTAGTTCAATGATGATTGGATAAAAGATCATATGCACTGTCATCTCCCATAGTACAGTATATTCTAAGTAAGTGTAAGAGCCTAAGAAATTCAACAGAAGGAAGAGGAAAGTTGACGTATCCCTGACCTCCACTTAATTCCTATAAAAAACATCCTAGGAGACTGATAGATAGTGATTAGTTAGAATGTCTAGGTAGTTGGAATGGCAGCCTTAAGTGGATATGAGGTGGATACCAGAGACAGGGCATGGGGATTTCTAGTTGTACTCTTTTCCTTCCCTTATATTTTCCCAGGAATATCATATCTAGCTCCAAGTGCATCACAATACAAAAACAAAAAGAAAACAATCCAGCATCCATAGCTCAAAATCAATCCTTACAGGAAACAAAATAACATAAGACAGAACAAAAGTCAAGGTGCAGTGGAAAAGAGAAAACAAGAGGTGAGGGGGAATAAGCAAGTCCCTTGTCACTTTTTTCTGTTTCATTCTGTGGGATAAATGATTACAACCTTAGAAAATAAGATTTACAGAAATAACATTTGCTCTGAGTGGCGATACTGAGAGATTCCTTGAGGGGTAGAATTATAGGATTATGTGAAGCAAATGAGTTTTGAGCCCAGAATGCCACACCAGGCTTTTTGTTTAAGAATATCTCTGCCTCTCAATACAGACATAAATATCAACAAATCGGGAGAAAAGGAGGACATGGGATTTCATCTGCCAACCCAGGTGAAAATTGTTAAGCACGTAGCTGATTCTGCCAAGGGTATATGAGCCCACTCAAAAAATAATGAAATAGCAAGTAATGTGTGCACTATAAAGAAAGACATAAATTAGAATAATCGGAATAAAAGAAAACAAAAAAATTGATAAGGTCATGAGAAGAAGAAATTAAGCATCATAAATATTAATATTTTCAAAGAAATAAGAGAGGATGATTAGTATAGAAAGAAAGACTTGACAGTTATAAAAGGGAGCTAGTTTATATTTGCATATGCTGGATTTTTAAAACTGCAATAATTGAAAATTCAGTAAATAGGTGAATTGAAGTGCAGAATGAATACAGTAAAGTGTCAGTAATCAGGTGGATATGGTCAAGGAAGTATCCCAGACTGAATAAGAACAATATAAGAATTTATAAAGAAATCATGAGATATATAGATATCAGAAGGATAAATGCCGATTCTGTATTATAATAGCCTCTAAAAAATAATTGAGGGGAGTATATATTCAAAGAAATAAGAACTGATTATCATAAATTAAAGAAAGTGATTTGGTTTATAAAGAAATTAACATACTAATACAAAAAAAGTGAATTTATCATGGTTACTTTGAAAATATTAGGACTTTTAAGAACTCTGATTTTTAATTTCATACACTGTGACTCCTACCTCATTCTTTTCATTCTTTCGCCAAGTGTCTCTGCTTTTCTACCTCAGGGTTCTTTTTTGAAGCCTAGTCAGGAAGTTTGGGAGTGGAGGTTAATTCACCCAGAATCAGCTCTCATCCAAAGGGGAGATAGCTGCCTGTGAAGAACTGCTCAGCTTTACCTCTGAGGGATGCATAATTCTTCAAGACGGTTCTCTGTCTTGATTCAAAACCCTTCTGTCTTCAGCAGTGACTTCAATACTGCACATGTTAGTGGCCTTTCCTCCTTCCTTGACTCAATCTCCCTGTTGCCTCACCAGTGCTTCCTGGAACCATCTCCCAGGAAGACTAGCACCCCCAACCTTTTGTCTCCAGCTTTGGTTTCAGGTGGACATCAAAGACATATGTCTTCTCAAGACCTCAATCTTAGCACACAATGCTACTTTTTTTTTCTGAATTTTCTACACCTTAATTTTGTCTTTCATTCTCTCTCCTTACCCTTGCTCCATCTCAAAGGAATATGGTATTGACACTTGTCAGGTCACAACCATGGATTGAGCTTGCATAAATTATCAAGTGGGTTTCATAGTATTTTAGGATATCTGTGTATGACATAGTTGGCTCCCTACCTTAAAGATATACTCTTGAATGGAGCCATGCAATTTGGCTCTAATCTAGATTCTGTGACAAATTCTCTCTTTAAGTTCTAAAAATGGAATAAAGAGATAAAATACTGAATTGGACTCACAGTGAGTAAGGAGCCACAAAGAAGGCCATTCCTGAGGAATCAAGGCAGCGAATTTGGTGTGAATATAACTAGCAGGGGTCCAGTAACCAGACTTGTAATACAAGATGCAATATTAGTCCCTGAGGAATAATTTTGATGAATAAATATTAGGGGAAAAAGAGTAGGACAACATGAGTGGGCCTGCAGTGATGTTTTTTGTTGTCCTAATCTTTTACCTACTGAAAACCATTTTTATGAGTAATTCTTTTCTCGTTGGTAATAGTCACTACTCTAACCACCTTCCTAAATTACACGACTGGCCGCCCTGAAGCTCATTTGTGCTGGTCCTCATCCTCATTTCTCTTTCAGGCCAGAGTAGGTCAAGATCTCTACAACAATATACAAACATCTCACTGGTGGTGGTCCTATAGCACAATCATTTCCTCTGAGATTATAACCATACCTACCATGCATTTCCGAAAATTGCTTTCATGTGGCCACGTATGGGAACCGCTGACTCTGCAGTGCACAACTCTGTATTTTTACTATCTCTGCCAACAACAGAGCTGGCTGTTGCTGCTCTTTCTTGACACCTGCTCTCTACTTTCTTCATGAACTTTTTCTAATCACAGTTTATAAACACCAAATTCAAGTATCAGCTCTCTGTGGGTTATTTGTTCTCTAATAATAACAATTTAGAGATTATTTACTATTTATATTTGTAATAAGTATATTTTGTAAACTGTTTCATGTAGCCCCAAATGAGTCTAGGGTGATCTATGGAGTACTCATCATGTTGGAATATGTAGTTTCTTAGAACACGGTGAAATGGACATTACAAGTTCCTTAGCACAAAATCATTTAAGGAAAAGAAATAAACGTGAAAGAAAGAAAAACTTTAACTGACAATATAGGACCTAGAATAGGTAAAAATAAGTTACCTAGCAGAAAAATGAACCTAGTAGCAGACCAGAAAATTAAAGTGATAAACATATATACAGGATTATGGTCTTCAATTTGATCTTACCATAGAGGATAAGTTGAAATGAAATAAAATTTGTCAAGAAAGTGCATGAATCTATTCCTTCTTATTGATTTGAGTAAGATTATAAATTATAATAAAATGGTAGGAAGAATTTGGGAAATGGGTTATTCATCTGCGACATTACTTAAGAATAGAACATTGCCTATAAGAAAATGCATAAAAATAAAATTAATGATGAGGAAGATAAATGTCTCTTAGAAAAATAATATACAACTCTTTTATATACACACACAGTATTATAATACACATATTAGTTAATATGTACATTAGTTAATACATGTATTATACATATAACTAATATGTCTATATGTGTGTGTGTGTGTATATATATATATATATATATATATGTATCAGTTTATATATTGAGATTACCTTCTACCACAGCATGCATTATCAATTGATATTGATTATAAATTGCAATGAACAGAATGATTTATATGGATAGAATAATTCCAGGAATTGTGCTTAATGTTATTCTCTTAAGTCACAGGCGTTTTAAATCTATTTTTCTTAAAGTAATCCTCTTTCTAGTAGAAGTAGTTAAATCAGTTATTTACTTCACTTTTGGCGTCATCAGCTATTTGTAGCTGCCATTTTTCTTTTTTACTTTGCATAGTATATCCATGAATATGTAGTTATATTAATACTATGTCACAAATAATTTTTCTGTGGATGGTAAATCAGACATGCTTGAGCCATTTTCCTCCATATAAAACAGATCATACAGTCTTTCTTTTAATTTTACTTCATGATCAATTGTCATAACATATTTTGTGAAATTCTTCTTAACGTATGACATAACACATAATTTTGTATACACCGTGTCCGAAAGTGATGATGTTTATAGTGTTATATATAACTCCATTAGGAAACAGTGATAACACAAAAGGTAAGCATGGGAAAGTGGCTCTTAAGTTAAATATTTTAATGTTCTCTTTGGTAAAAAATAGTTCAATCTTTCCTTTAGTTAGAAAATATTAATTGTTATTATCTCTGTTATTTAAGGAAAAAAGTCTTCATGTGCAAAATACATTTAAACATGTTCACTGCATTTTGAATTTTAAGAATTTAGATATTTTCCTAAAACATATCTTTACCTCTGTAATTCCTAAAAAGCACTACAACACCATAAGATCTGGGTGAATATTTTTCTTAATCTACTCTGACATTTTGAGCAGAAAACTCATTAATAGCTAAATACACAATCACAGTACACTGCTTAAAATACTCACAATTTATATACATAACTTTTGTCCAGGGATAACAAATGAAAGAATCACTCTCATAAAAGTGTTATTAGTTAACAAATTTGTCTATTAGGGTGCAGAAAACATTCACATTAATTTTAGATTGCTATAATATTTTAGAAAAAATGAATAACACTAGATTATTTCCTCAGTCATAATAGTAGATATAGAACTATGAATACCTTCTAAAAATGTTTTGCCATGTGGAATTTGTGGAGGTAGAAGGTTTTACAATAGCTTCTTAGATTATCTTCCTGTTTTCATGTCCTTCCACTGTCTATATACTTTCCTATGTCAATAGGGTTTCCATCTGAAAAGTTTTATCCTGCCATACCCATGCTCACAAACTTTTTGCACCACAACATGTTTTTTATTTCACAGTCATTTCTTCATGTGGAATTCTCTCCAACAGCCCTGGCACCATCATTGGCAACATCACTGTTATCCACACCATCATAATCATCTTTATTATCTATAATCCAAAAGAAACACCTCTTCTAATTTATAACTCTCCTTAAAATCTTCCTAGCTCTACCATTGCAAAACTAATGCATTGCTCATTTTTTGTTTCTATAACAATTTATACATACTGTACATATCTATTAAATAATTTATCATTATAAACTACTACTTGTTCAGGTGTTTATCTCCCTCTGATTTTATAGAAAAACAATAAATGTGATGGCCATATTTGACTAACATTTTATTTCATCAACAACATTTAACATTCCACCTCTACAAAATAAGTACTTAATAGATGTTGTAAGAGGGAATTGAATTGAATATAACGTAGAGAAGGGTACCTATTTAATCACTTTCTCTTTCCATATAAATGTAAATTTACTTTTTCTCTCTCTTGACCACATCAAAACTAAATTTGCTTCTGAACTGATTCGAATTTTCCCTTTTAATACCAGGTAATATTATCAGTAATTTAATGAATTTTAGATACTTATTTTAAGATTTGCTAGGTAGAATTCAAATTTTTTCTAAGGAAATTGTTATAGATCAATTCCCAATGTCTAGAACAAGTTTATCCATACTGCTTATAAAACACAAAAATATATAAGATGTTATAAAATTCTATAAAATTTAAACATAGACATGTGCATTGAGAAATGTTTAAAATATCCACAAAGAAGACATAATACTACAATATTCTTCAAGGAGATGAAACTCAAGCTGCACATTGAGAAAAGCTTTAGAGTCAGAGAGCTTCAATTATTACTTTTTTCTATTTCCTGTCTCACTCTTGAAATACAAACTTGATAGATATATTTTATTCAAAGTCAAACTACTATTTGAGTAGTTGTTTCTTATTAGTTTAATGTTTTGAACATGATTGTTGAAAATATCTTTAGTCCTCTGGCAATTTATTATATTTTATTTAATGAACTTGAGAATCCAGGAAATTAATTATTGTCAAAATGGAGTAGTACTCATGAGCACAAACACTATGAATAATATACTCACTATGTAATACTTATTCCATCAAATTATAAAATATATAAGTGTAAGGCATCAATGTGGCAGTTATTGCAAATTTATTGGTAGAGTATAAATATGTAAACTTTCAAGATGCACAGCTTGGATGTGTCTAAATTAAATTAGAAAAGAAGACAATATGACTATCCCAAGGAAGGAATATGTTTCAAGGGGAAAAGTATCCTTGTTAAGTGTGTTCATATAGGAGTAAATAAAGAAAATTAGTAAAGAATATAAAAAGGTCAAATGTGTTTTGTAAAGTATTAAAATACATTTATAACTTAGTGTGAGTAGGTATGTTATAGATTCATAATCTATAAGATAGTAGATAGTAAAATTATGATAGCTAAATTTTGATATCTTTTTATTCGCATATATTAATCTGAATGTATTAATACGTATATTCACTCACACATCACATTTATAATTTGAATAGAATAATTTGACTATATTATATAGGTTACACACAAAGTAGGGCATTACTTTTGCAAATTTAAATGACAAACAAGATGTTTGCTTAAGATCAACATACACACACGCACACATGCACACATACACATTTTTTAAAATAAACAAGTAATTAAAATAAAAAATACTTTTTGTTTTGTAACTCTAGTTAAAATTAAATAAACTTTCTATACTACTTTGTAAATAAATATAGGGTGTAATTCATAGTCTCTGGTAAGGAAGTAGATGACTAAAAATATAAATTTAGAAGACCTGAAAAATATCACAGCTAAGCAAATATCTTATTTTCTCTTCTGTCTGCTTTCAGGATCACATTCCCAGGATAACTGTTGCTAATCTCCATGAGGAAGAAATATATCTTAAACTCTCAAATAACGTGTCACTGCTTTTCCCCTCAGTTATCATAAACTGTATTTGAATACATTTTTATATATTAATAATTAGAAGTTACTTTTATCAACTCTTACTTTTATATAAAATAGCCTAAAATAATAAAATAATTATGTAAAGTGAAATTATATAATTGGTAGTTAACTGGAGAGTTTTCTTCAATTACTTCTGTTCGCTCTTTTAAAGTTAACAGGAATCTTTCAAAAGGGAAGAAACAAAAATCCATTCCCATTAAAGCAAATAGTCTGTAGTAAAGCTGATGCTCCTACTAAAGCAATAAATTAGATCTGTGTCAATATGTTCTTACTGAAATTCAGTTTAAAACTGATAAACTTTGGCATATTTGTTGACTTCTTCAGGGAAGAGAATCTTTAACTTAGATGGAAGCTGTTCTCAACTTCAACAATTAAATTCATGCAAATTTAAATCTAGCAAAATTATTTTTAGATAATTATAAATATTTACAAGGACCTCCTACACTACATAAAAGAGTTTTCAAAGGCATGGGTCACTCTTACCATTCTTATTCAATTTGAATGGAGAAAAATCTTTTTCTTTGTTGCAAGTAAATTGAAGAATAACATATTTACAGAAGCTCATAGTTATTTATCAGTGTATATTGCATTTGCCTGGTAACTGAGATAACTTGTAATAATTAAAAGATAAATTGGTATTTATGTTTAATTATAAAGAAATCTATACCTCATTTAGTATTTAATTACAGCTTGCTAAAAGCAATCATGTATTTTCAGATTTATAAAATTATATAATAAATAAGATTTTTATGTTTATTAGTTTATTAATTCTGATGGCTTTAAGACTAAATAATTATTTTGTACCAAGTTATGTTTTTATTGCTTTGTATCTAGTAAAAATAATTTACAGATTCTATTTTCCAATAGACCAGAAAAGGTTTTCCTTTTCAATTTTCAATCCGTTTCAATTTTCCAGTATAACTTTTCTGGTATATTGGAAAATATGGCAGTATCAACAGCAAATTCCAAATACTTTATCATATTTAAATAGATGGGGCTTCTTGTCTGACAAAATGCATAGTTTTACTTTGGAGTTCTCTCACCCTTGAAGGAATAGCCAAGGTGACATCCATGCCTACTCAAGGCATAGACAGCATGGACATTTTTATAATATAAAAACTTCTTTAGAAGTCACCATGTTAAAGATTTTTTTCTAGTTTCCAGTGAAATTGGTTATCTATGAAAAAGAAGCAAAATCCCTATAAAAATAAATGTGATGGATATATGCTAAATTTTTTTTCATATCCTATTTTTCTCTTGTTTCAGGATTTTCACTTTCTTTGTACTTTATTTTGAAACAGAGGTACTTAAAATATACAATTAAAAAACTATCCAATTTTTCAATCATAGAAACTTATTTTCTAATTTATATATTATTCTTTCTTGGTAACTATAAACATATGGCAAAAAATTAATTACTATTCATCAGAAACTGAAAGAGATTTGTATATTAACATAAATACAGCAATCTGGAGAATTATTTAAAGGGAAAAATTAAATTTGATATCAGAAAATAGAAAAAATAAGCAATATTAATAGTAAGCTGTTTTAATTCAAAAATTAAATACAAGTTGATTTATTTTTATTCATCAAGAAAAATATAAATGTAATTTAAAAATTAGTCTGCTTAATAATTAATATGATGTACAAGAGGATATATCTTTCCTGAATAATGATAACAGTGTATGCTAAACACTTACTCTATGCCAGGTGCTGTATTATAATTTTTTAAAACTTACTTAGTCCTTTTTAAAACTTAAGTATTTTGCACATTAGGTAACTTTTTATCTTATTTCACAATTGCAGAGATGTTGAATAATTAGTCCAAGTTCCACAGTTGTAAATGGTGAGCCAAGATGTGAACCCAGGCAATTCGGCTCAGACATCATGCCCATAAACACTGGGTTAGATTTTTCAGTAAACTGAATGCCTCTCTTAAAGAAGAAGAAACAGGAAAAATGGTGGATTAGTGGTGACCTCCTGGCTCTCTGCTTCCAGAGTAGGAGGTGAAGAACACAGAAAGCTACACATGAGTGGATCTCACTCCCACAGGAATAGCATCGTGAATCTGCAGAGAAGCACCGCAGGACAAGCAGTGCTGGGAAAAAAAAGGTGAATTAGAGAATTGACCTCAAAGCCTGGAGAGTGCGAGATATACAAAAGGGAATAGAGTGTGGGATGGCTGCGCCTGTTGGCCGGCTGGGGCAGTGTGATCTGACCCACAGGAGGAAGACTATTTCTCCACCAACCTCCACATCCACTCAGGCGGGGAAGCGCCTGAAGTCAGTGCAAAGTTGTGGCATGGGGTGACAGGCTGTGTGGAGAAGAGACAAAAGCGGGAAACATTTTGAACTCTCCAGTGTTCTATGCTAGGTCTTCACTGGGAGGGGAGGGACTGGTCTGAGTGGACATTTCCCAGGTCCACAGGAGGGAGTTTGGAGATAGGCACCTCACCTTTGGCGGTTGCTGGGACCAGAACAAGGGAGGTGAATGCCAAAAGGGAGGCTCTGACCTTGGAAACTGCCAAGGATTCTGCTGGTGCAGAGAGGGACAGACAGCAGAGATCTCCCCTACCGGACTGACTTGAGACAGTGCGTCAGGGAAGAAGTGGGGACAGCCAGTGGCTCATTGAGACAGGCTGCCAAAATCAGCACATGCTGCCCACCCCAGCAGTCGCCTCCAGTGTTGCATCTCTGTGGGTGGGCAGCCACCATTTTGGAGGTCCATATCCTAAAAACACTGTGACACATTGCTGATCTGGGTACCGCCCATTCTCCAGCCCAGGAGGGCAAGCCCAGACAATGATCTCAGGCAGCGCTGCTGCCCCTGCCCAGCAGAGCAGGCCCTGCCCTTAGAGGAGG